>VXBB01008141.1:146797-241017 GCA_013399915.1 Illadopsis cleaveri
GTTGAAAGAGGAACAAAAAATATCTCTGCAGTTTAGATCTTTGTATTTTCATTATCCCATTCCAAAGCCATTTTCCACAGTATATACCGGCCACATCATACAGTCAAGCACATCTAAGTCTTTATTTTACTAGAATCTTCTGCAAACTGTGGTGGATCCCACAGTACTTTAAACTGATTACACCAGACAGGAGTAATAGTGCCCATAGTGTCAAGGGTGCAAAAGTTGGGTTGATGTTCCAATTAGGAAGGCTCAGAGATGACTCATAGTTGCCAACTGAAGCAATTTTTTCTGTCAGAAAAAAACCCACAAAAGACAGGTTATTTAGAAGTAAATTAACTCAGTACAAACTAAACAAGAAGAATCTGCTTACTGGCTTTCTTAAAAAATCTTGTACACCTAGAAGTCACTAAAATCTACATATTGTCAGTGTATGTCTGCTTTTAAAAAGATACTTCATATATAAATTGTTTAAACACCAATATTTTGGTCCATAAAGACATCGTGTGTTGACTGAAAATGAATACAAAATGACCTACCAATACTGATGTTAAATTGCAGTTATATAACAAGATCCTCTTGCATCCTCAATTATTTGGTTGAGATTTTATAGCTATTTCCTTTTCCCTTGACAGGCAAGAAAAAAATCACAGGCTAGAGAAGAAACAAGTACAAGCTGAATAACACTCATCAAAGAAAAGTTTGACAGATGTTGGTTTTTCATTAATTTGAGAAATATTTATGTGGCATGCAGATTGGATGTTAGCATAATTAGAATTCATAAGTATTTTCTGAATGTCCTGAATGTGTTATACAGAGATGACAGCTTACATTGGCTGTGCAGTTCAACTGATCTTATGCTCTTTCTGTTCTTTTACTGCCTGACAAATTTATTTGCAAGAGAATAGTGAGTGAAAAAATAGTGAATAATACACTAATGAAATATATGGATCCAAAAAACTTCTACTCAAAGCCTAATGAACAATACTCAGTTACTCAGTGTTCACAGGAACAATAACTACTCTGTTGAATTAAAAAAAATAAAAAAGAAAAGAATAAAGAATTCAAACAGTATCCTCTCAGCACTGAATCACCTTGTCATTCAAGCAGAGCCTATGACCCGGCAAAATGCAGAGCTTAAGGTCCTATACATAAAACCTAGATGTGTATTTGCATTATGAGTGCAATTGCATGTATCCTAACCTGCTTTTGCATTAACCATGCTAGCTTCTTGAATGTTTTGGTTCTTCAGAGGAGCACACTTTGGATAAATATTTTTCTCAAGAACATTCTGTATTGTACAAAACAAATTTGTGCAAACATAAATTAGCTTGGAGGAGGTTTTTCTCAGAACTGAATAAAAAGACCGCAGAGAGAGTAACAGCATTTCTGGAATAAAATGGGTGTTCAGACACTTCAGTACTAGGCATGCTATTTATCCTCAATTCTCTTCTGCAGTATGTCACCAATGGCTGAATATAAAGACAAACATGAACCTTGAAAAGCTGATAGTGCTGCAAACGAATTAGAAATTCTCTCAAAAGAAAGATAATAGAAGCAAGTCTAACACATAAGTTTTCACAGTTAAGAGAGATACAGAAAGTACAAAATATCAAAGGTTCTGCCCAAGAGAGTGATTTAATCAATGTCAGTCTAACACAGTATCTACATTGCCAACTGGCATAAGTACAAGGAAATACTGTCTGTGTAGCAATTTTCTTTTTCCTTGATTCTTCTTATTCTGGAAACACCTGCTGTGCAGTTTGAATTTTAAACATCTGAATGACAGTTAAAAATAGGAGTAGACACATTGGGATTTTGTCCTTAAACTTTCTGTAGTGAAGACAAGATTTAAGTGCCTATCAGACACTGTACCAATTTCCTAATTGGCAAACCTGCTCCTGCAGCTTAATTTGCACACAAACATACAGAATGATACCATTTTCCTTGAAGAATTTTCAGGCAAGACAGATATAGTGAATATCTTGTAGGAAATTTTAGGATTCAATGAAATGCATGAGGCTACATGACCACTGCATTACATTTATCAGCTATGTTCCTCAAAGTTTCTTCCACAGAATTATCAACCTCTTTGCTTCAAGGATCAAATTTTATTAGAACATTTTGCCACTGCTCTTTCATGTCTAGATATAAACATTATAATTGCAAAACACAGCCTTTGGTGTTATCATAACTGTTATTCTGTCTGCTCCAGGGAAGAGGACAGGCTTGCTGCGCTTCTCATCCAGTTCCAGAGGTCACTGTTTCTTCAGCCACTACTTTCCTCACTCTGTAATTGCTCTGTTCCTGGAGGAAATTGATGCACTGCTATTCTGCTGACTAAGACTCTAATGATTGGTCTATTTCAGTAAATTAGGTATAAGGCACATAAAAAAGAAGACTGACTAAATGGGAGCCACTAGAGTCCCTTTCTGCCTCTTGCCCTGTGACCACATGAGTGTTCTCTGTCCTTGTGTTGTTACTCAACATTTCTGTGATATAATTTTCCTTTATCTTTATGTTCTGTCAAACCAAACTAGTTCAGAATAAGTGCAGAGTAAAACTAGATGATGCCAGGGTGGAGAGAACTGCATGGTAAGATCCAAAGGAGGGGCACAAGCAAGGTTGGTTTAGGATGACTCTGACTGCCACGTCCCAGAACTGACACAGCTGAATCTGATTGAAATGACTCACAAGAAAAGCTCCTTCAGCAAATCTGTAGTGACCACCTGGGCTGGAAGTAACAAACTGCTAAAGAAGCTGATGCCTTAAAGGGGCAGCGATATATTCGAGAGAAAAAAACAGCAGTAATAGTTAAACTGTTTTATATGAGTACATTTGTTGGCAGACTAAGGCTTCAGTGTTTATTTCTCAGCTCATTCTCATTTTTTCTCTGCTTTGAATGAAATATGCCAAAACTTCTGATATGCTCTAGACTCCAGAACAACTTGGGAAATACTGTCATTTTGTAAATCATCATGAATGCCACAAACTTTTATTGATCCATGCATGCTCTGAATTTGATGAAGTCGGTCTGAGTGTATGATTTGGTAACTTGGATACACCCAGAGAACCAGAAGTGTGAGGTTCACTCTATGTCCCTAGAGAGTCATCTTTAAGTGGCTGCACAATATATCATAACACTCTAAAACATAAGCCCTCTGCAGGAAGTTCTCTTTCAGAGAAACAAAACCTTTCTTTTTTTGGTTAAGTTTTACATTGTATCTTTAGTGTGGTTTTCCTTCTAAACAAATGGACCTGATAAGGGTTGAGAATATGTTCACAAATGTCACAAACACAACATGGAGCATTGATGACAAAAGCAGTTGTCTGTGAAACAGAAAGTAGAATTGATGCTCTTGAAATGAGAAAATCCATCCAACCCTAATCTCTGCCAACAGTTCGACAGATATTTTTGGCAGACTTAACTCTGAAAGCTTAAAATTTAAAAAACAAAAAAAAAAAAAAAACAAAAAAAACCAAGAAAAACAAACAAACAAACAAACAAAACCAGAAAAAGAGAAAAACCACCCACAGGGAAAAAGAAACAAACAAACAACAACAAAAAAAAACCCCTCACAACTTTGCTTTATGACCACTCTAGCTGGTTGTATCTGCTACCCAAAATTTCCATTATCAATGATCTGATACTAAAGATTTCTCTTGAATATCAGGAACTATTGTAACAAGCAGTAAAAAGTCCTGAACATTCTTAAGAAGGCAGTGGTCAGATTAGTAAGAAGCTTTACTTTGTTTACAATGGAGTTTATCACTGGTATAAGCAGATGCTCCTGTGCTAACTCCCACTCAGCAAGCAGCACTTGGGGCCTACATCTATAGTCATAAATACTCCATTTGAAGAGGATTATCTCCTCCTTTCCCTCTTCTACTTTGCCTGAACAAAGCAGGAGGTGGAGAGAAGGAGGGGGAGATAATCCGTTTAGCATGCAATGCTTCACACCTGCCAGGTAAGTAATAAATGCTGTATTCCAGGGAGATTAGCACAGTATTTCTTGTTTGGACTGGAATAAAATATTTTCAGACACTGTACTGAGCCCTTGGGACTGAAGTCCAGATAGGGTTCTGTTGTTTAATTATTTCTTACGTATCTGCTGCATTTGTATGTTTTCTGAGTAAGACAATAGAATGGTAGAATGGAAATAACAAAAGCTGAGCTTCTGCAGGATTTTTTGTGTATGTGATGTGAGAAATGCTAAATATGTTGATAGGAGCCAGTAATAATGAAATAACATTTTATTATTTAAAATTATACATTCCACAAGGGGAAAGGAAGAGGCAGAGGAATATTCATGAGGCTTGCGTGCCATACAATAAATGGTCTCTGAACTCAAGATATCTTAAAAAACACTCATGCTGGTCATTGTGATAGTAGCTTCACATTACCATTCAGCAACCCGGTAACATTCTCTGTCAGCAACTTACTCATACGGTTGCATTTGCTTTCTTTCTGATGTTCCCATTGTATTTTATTCCATAGACTAACATTTTTTTAATATTTTACATAGTATAAAAGCAGATATATATATTTTTAATAAGATATTTAGCCATATAACAGATCTAGTTGAAGTTGTCACTGCTCAGTACAGAGGAGTTGGACTGGATGACTATTAAAAGGACTCTTTCAAATCAAAGCTATTCATACTGGGCCTAATCTGAACAAAAGCGTGTCGCGGTGCCCCATGTTGCACGGCTTGGCCAGCCCTGGCACCATGGCAACACTGAGGTTCTTGGCTGACCAGCACTAGGCACGGTGAAGGCAGGGAGAAGAAAGGCAGGACTCCAGTGAGGGGAAGACCAGCTGAGTTNCACACTGCCACAAAAGTGGGGGGAAAGAGATCCTGAAAGTTCCAAACAATGGGAGGAACATCGTCTTCTATGCAATGTAGTGGTGTGTTTTGGGATTTTGCCAGTTTTTTGTATGCATCTGTTTGTTTTATGTTGTTTAACAAGGGTTTACCCCATGCACCCCATATTTTACCCCATTATGGTTTACTCCAGTTATCGTTATTAATCAGTCATCGTGTATGTGACACCTAGGTCCTGTCTGTCACTTCAAGGCCTCACCTTTTGTCTAGAAAGTTCTTGTGAAGGCTTTGAGTGATTGATAAGGTCTAGGTTCCCCTACCCCCTTTGTTCCTTGATTTGTTCTATGGGTTGTCACTTAGGTTTGGGGTCACTTCCTTCCCATTCTGGATTGGTTCCAAGCTGTGTCCTCCCCACTCCCCCACCCCCAGATTTAAGGGGAGAGCCAACGGGTTTGGCAGGCTTTTGGTGGGCTGACTCCTGCGTGGAAGGAAGTCGTGTGAATCTAATAAAACCCAGTTGAAGCTTCCCACCAGAGTTCCATCCCTTTATTTCTCATGTTGTTCATGCTGCTGTTGAGACAAGGACCCACAGGATCAGAACTGTATTCCAGAATACAGAACCGTACCTGCCTGCAGCGCCAGCGCCAGACGTAGCCTGGAAGCGCGGGCAAAAGCCTGAGAGAAGCACCGCAGCACCGCAATACTCTACAGTTTTTTCACATTTTCTCTTGCCTTGTTTCACAGAATTTGAAGATGCTATTAGAGTTAGATTATGTTACTCATGCCTTTCTCCATATCTGTTAGTGCTGCTTAAACAGACGTCAGACAGAGGACAGGCAGGAAACCACAGAGCATCTCAAGTGACAGCAGATGCCTGAGTTTATCTATGTGAATCATACTCTACACTGGTTATACATAATAGGTTTCAGGTTAAATATCTATTTTAGCTCTGGCTTCTGATATGGAGAAATAAATAAGAAATCCCTTCTCCTCAAGTCATCTAAGATATCACAGCCAAAACAGTATTCTATTGATTTTCTTCTACCCATGTTGAATAGTTTCTCCTTCCTTATTCAGAGGTGTAGTGAGGAAGTCAATACTTTCCTCAGGCTTGGGGGCAGTCTCTGATGCAGAACAGTGAGAGATTCCCCTCACTGGTGAGGTCTCAGGTAGCCTTTTTATGACTCAGTTCCGCACAAAACTATCTCAGAAGCACATAAATGTGAAGTAACGAGGTTTTACTCTTAGAATTGTAGAATCTTAGAATGATTTGGGTTGCAAGGGACCATAAAAAATCTTTTCGTTTCAACCATCTGCAATGAGCAGACATCTCTTTAACTGCACAAGGTTTCTCAAAGTCCTATTCAATCTGACCTTGAATGTTTCCAGGGATGGGCCGTCTGCAACCTCTTTTGACAAATTCTGCCAATGTTTCATCACACTCATTGTAAAAAACTTCTAGCTTGAAACTCATACCTCTTGTTTCATCACTACAGTTCCTATTAAAAACTCTATCCCCCTCTTTCTTCCTCTTTAAGTATTGAAATCCTGCAATACTATCTCCCTGGATACTTCATGCTGGGTCTCTCAGAACGACCCAACTCTCAACAGCCACCCTTTGGAGATAACTAAACAGTTGTTTCTGTCCAGACATGATAAAATGTCATGACTAATTAAGCATAAATTGAGTTTATTGTTAGTGATGGATGATAGAATAAAAGTCCAGTCAAGGTGTCATATAAAGAGCTGGAAGGCATTTTACAATCCAGTTCTTCCAAGTCAAAAGATCTGACAGAAGTTCACCATAAGTACAAGGCTCGACTAATTGATTTTTTTTTAAATGAAACTAAACATTTCCCAGTGGCAGAATCATCAGACTCACGTACTTAGGAAAACAAGAACATGTGGGTGGAATTTAAAATGCAGTAAGTGCCTAGTGCACAAGCCACTGTTTCAGACAGTGATAAATGCTAATCAAAAAACCAGAACAATACCAAAATAAACACTTCACCTTTTCAAAAACACACTTTTAGTCACTTGCTAATTTTCCTGATAGTGTTTACTATGAATTTGTCCAATCTGGGTTTAAACAAACCAAGTAGAGTGTCTCCCGCTTTTTTCTCAGGGAGTCAAGAATTCGTATAAGTAAAAATTTTCAAAAACCTTGTCCATAGCTTTAGATTAGTTATTCCATATATAGGAAGAACCCTGTATTTGGAAATGCTACCCTTAGTGTATATTTCTGAAGTAGCTGTTATTACATAGAATATATTTACAGAGACAAGTTATTGTCTTTTATGGTAGAAGGTGGTGGAGATTTCTGTGGTTCATATCAAACACTTCTTGGTGTGTTTATTAAGTGATCTGCCCCAGTGCAAAGCTTGACTTATTTGTTGAGTGAAAGCTTGCAAAGTTTGCTTGCAAAGAACACAAGGAAATAAATCCTTAATAGGCCACTTACAATAAATTTTATCACATTAATTTCTAGTTTTATCCTCACCACCATCAGAAACACATCCTTTCACATGATTATGTTTTGTTCTCTTTATTTAGTCAAAGTTTAAAGTTACACAATGTTGAATTATATCTCTGGGCATCTCCTTCACACGCTGTTAATTCTCCTTGAGGAAAAAACCCAACAAATAATAATAATTAAAAAAAAAAGCTGAGAAACTTTTTATGTATTGTTTTATCACAAAGTCGATTTTATTACCCTTATGTATTAACTTCAATAAATATAATGCACCTGTGTAGAGAAATATTGGGTCATACACAAAACGGACATGATCTTCCAAACTAGTAGTCCAGCATAACCAGTAACATAACTAAGAGTATTTTTGCAAAAACCATTGAGGTCTCAAAGCATTTTTGGACCCAGTTTAAAGTCTGAGCATAAGATAGATAAAAATGTTTGAATGGAATTTAACCCATTTTTTGAGGCTGTTAATACAAACCAGAGAAATTGTCCTGTGTTGCAATATGTAACCAAAATGTGTATTCTATTTGCCATCCGTTGAAACGGGTTGGGGAGGTGTTTTCTTTATCTCTTGTATAACCCATTCCTCATAACTCTACAGGATCATCTCTGCTCCAACAGAACCACATCTGTTACTCCAGGAGCATTTATTTGGGCTGCTTCCAACACCCTGACCAACAGGGTGTCAGGTCATATTCTGACTCTGTCAGTATTTCTAGGATTTTTTTTTTGCTTGCTTGGTTTTTTGTACTATTACATTTGTATTTTTAATATTCCTAATAAAGAACTGTTTTTCCTATTCTCGTATCTTTGCCTGAAAACCCCCTTAATTGCAAAATTTTAATAATTTGGAGGGATGGGGTTTACTTTTTCCATTCCAAGGGAAGATCCAGCTTTCCCTGGCAGACACCTGTCTTTCTAAACCAAGACAGAAATTCAGACCTAACTAGGAAAAAATACACTAGGATTTGGAATATAATATCTCTGGGGAGGAGGGGGAAAACTGCCAAGGAAATAGTATTTACCTAAAAGAGGAGAATATATTCCATTAAAAGGAAATCAGCCTAGTTACTAGAAAAATTGTAAACTCTTCTGGAATAAAAAACCCCCAGAACTGGAGCAAGGGAAATAACAAGTAAATGATCACAGAATCATAGAATAGTTTGAGTTGAAAGAAGCCTTAAAGATCATCTAGTTACAACCTTCCATACTGTAGGCAGGGACATCTACTAGACCAGGTTGCTCCATCCAACCTGGCCTTGAACACTTCTAGGGACAGGACATCCACAAGTTCTCTTGGACAACCTGTGCCAGTGCCTCACCACCCTCACAGTAAAGAAATTCTTCATTATGTCTAATATAAACTCAGTCTCTTTCAGTTTGAAGCCATTCCCCCTTGTTCTGTCACCTCTTGTAAACAGTCTCCATCTTCCTTGTAAATTCCCTTCAGGTACTCGAAGGCCACAATTAGGTAACTGCAGCTTTATTTTTTCCTAGCTGAACAATCCTAATTCTCTCAGCCTTTCATTGTAGGCTCCAGGTGGGGTCTCACCAGAGTGGAGCAATGGGGAAAAATCCCTTCCCTTGCCCTACTGTCAACTGCTTTCAATGCAGCCCAGGATACAATTGGTTTTCTGGGCTAGGAGGGCACTTTGCCTGCTCATGTCCAGACTCTCATGCACCCCAGGTCCTTCTCAGTAGGGCTGCTCTGGATCTGTTCATCCCCCAGCCTGTGTTGCTCTGTTACAGAAGTTGCTCTGACCTAAGTGCAGCACCTTGCACTGGGTCATATTAAACAGGAGATTCCCACCAGCCAACTCCTCAAGTTTGTCGAGGTCTCTCTGGATGCCATCCCATCCACTGGTTTTGGCAAGCACACCATTTGCTGAGGGTGCATTTGATCCCTTCTTCTGTATCATTAATGAAGATAGTAAGTAGCACTGGTGCCCTAAGGGACACCACTTGTCAGCAATGGGATTCAAGATTTTGGTGTTGAGAATACAAGGGGAAGAAGTTAGCTCGAGTTGTAGGGAAAATGGTCCCAGAGGATGAGGGAGCAAGGTGTTGAGGTGGGATGGGCAGAGAAGCAAGGCAGGACAGGGCTGCTGGAAGTAGCATGGTGGGGAGAGAAGCAGGCACAGGAGGAATGCTGGATGCTACCTGGTAGACAGGTAGGAGAGAAATATAACACTGATCTCAAGAGTATGGCACTGTAGGTGAATGTGAGAAGTAAATAATTAGGCCAAACAGAACGCATAGTGGAAATAAAAGGTGATATATTTTGGAAGGCCATCAGCAAAGAGCATAAATCATCAGGGATGGGAATGGAAGGTGGTAGTACAATTAGCAGGGCAGTAAGTGAGGAGGAACTTCAGTGCCACTGTTCAGTATTTGCCTGTGTTCAGTCTTTATTTTTTACCCAACAAAATTATTTTGTTGTCCTTCATAATAAAAGGGCAATTTTTTTCTCAGACTCTTCTACCTCTTGGACATCTTGAAGAAGTGAGCCTTAGATACAGAAGTCTTATGATTTTATGTGACTAGGAAAGGTGATTGATCTGATCTACTATACTAGAAAATTAGAGCTAGTGCCACTTAAATATGTGTGATTTGTAAAGAACTATTTTCTACTTTATTTTCAAGTATGAGAACTGTTTTCTACTTTATTTTCAAGTGAGCACATCCTTGTCATGTGGTCTTGCTGTTAAATACTGATATAAATATGCAGCACTGTTTCTTGGAATATTTATGTGATGACACAAAACCATTGTAATCATGCTCTTCACCTCCTCAAATAATTTACTATCTTAGCAGGAAGGGGTGCCACTTAAAGTAACATAAAAACAGAAAAAAAATCTAAAATTCCACTTGACATGTAAGGCAAACTAATCATTCAAAGCATAAAATTTGAAATAGACATTAAAACGTTAAAGGGAAAGAGAATCTAATAAACACATAGATTGGTTGTGTTTGCATTAAAATTCAAATTACTTTCTCTGGTTCTTGAAAAACAGTAATATTAAAAACAAGTTTAGACTGAATGGAAACAATCTATGTCAACATTTGAATATTTCTTATATTGTAGCAACGTTTTCAAGTACATTCATTTTCATTTTTATGACAGTGAATATAGAGGAAATGAATGTTAGGCCGAAGCTTCATCTTTCTGAACACTTCCAATGTCTTTGATGCATTTAAGGATATTTACTAGCTACAAAGTTCTCAAGACACAGGCATTAAATCTAACTGTTTTGCAAATTCACGCAAAACTAAGGTGTTTATTTTTCTTTAAATAAAATGAAGGATTTTGAAAAGAATTCAAGCTCAGTGTCATCCATTCTATCTTATGGATTTTTTATCAAATTTTGGCAAGGATAAAAATCATAGTTTTATATTCTGTATGTAAACAACAGAATCTTTCTGCTATGCAACTAAATCCTCATTTTCATGTTTGTTGATGAAATTAGGCACTGTAATTAAAAGCAAAAGCTTTCCAGGTGCAAAATAAACTTAGGAAATTATATTTTGCCTTACTCAATGTAAGTCTATATTATTTGGGATATTTTATGGGGGTCAGTAATTTTGTTTATATGTCAGTGATTTCAATGTCACTTTTGTTAACCCTGTGAAATTCCATTTGTGTGAAATGGCAGTCCTGACTACCATGTTACTACATGCAAAATACTTGGACTCTTTTTCAGCTCTGCACAGAGTTGCCAACATCACCCTTGGAGTTCAAGTAGATACACTATTCTTCCATATAACCAAGACATCTATGAAATTGTATCACAAGATGTCAGAACAAAACAAGCAGAATCCTTCAGTTAATTACAAATATTACATTCCTTTTCTATTCAACTGGAATGAAATGAATGAATGAATGAATGAATGAATGAATGAATGTATAAATAAATAAATAAATAAATAAATAACTTCCAAGCATCATTCAGTTTTCTCTGCCTAGCCAAAATCAGCACCTGTGACTAGAATAGTTTGAAGCCCTAAGGTAATGAAAATTGAATGAAGCAGCAGCTTAAATACTTTCTCTGTAACATGACCTTCAGTGAACATCACTCACTATCAAATTAAGTGAACTCCATTCTGTAGTGTTTTGGAGTACAAAACAAAAAACCAAAATCCAAAAAAAAAAGACAGAAAAAGGTTTCCCCTCCAATTGAAAGTGACCAGAAGACTGCGGCTGAAGTCCTTGCTATGGCAAACTAACATTTTATGGCAGCTTATTTTAATAGCTACATATTATTTAATTCTGCATTAAAGCTACAGTAATGACTCTTTTAATGTCATTAATCTAATTCAAAAGGTGAAGGTGAAAACCTTCTATCCCTATGCTTCAGACAGATGTGTTAGGTATTTCTTCACCTTTAAGTATCACCATGGGTAGTTATGCTTCCCTTGGCCTGACCCGTAATTATCTGCATTTTTTAGTCTTGATATTCTAAGTCCATTCTGGACTAGCCCCGCTACCAGATCAGTCACTCTCCTTGCATGTTATTTTCCATTATAGAGATATACCCATGTCTTTGGTACAATGAAATTGTCACTAATTAGAATGCTTCTCGCAGACAGAATTTAAATTAACTGGGCTTGAACTACTGGATTTGCTATTAGTAAGAGATAGCCACAGGCTCTAGTGTCCAGAAAAAAAAAAAAAAATGGGTCAGAACTCATCTTCACAGTTATTTTCCTTTCTGAGTAATGTTTTGTGAAGCAATCAAATATCTCCCTATGTTTAAAGTACAAATAATGATTTAAAAGCCTCTATTACTGTTGTACAGAATCTCTCTTTGAGTGCTATACACTGCTTGTGGTGGAATGATAAGAGCTTCATCACTGACAGCCCACATTAGTGCTCTGATTAAAAGTCTGCCTTTTGTCTCCATTTTCAGGACCTTTGCTTTACAAAAATCTGCTATTCTAAGAAATAGCCCTTTGCTGAAATTCCCCTTAGAATTGTAGCAGCTGTATTATGCCATCCATCAGCCAATTGCTGGAATAAAATAAAGTTCACAACAATAGTCATTAGTAGATGATGTAGAGTCTCATCGCTCTCTTGAAACTTGAATTCCTTTGAAAGCAACTGTTTACTGAGCTTTATATCAGGACTAGGGGAATGTGTTCAGATGGATTACTTCAAGTCACTGTTTTCAGTGGAATGTGAAAACAATGCACACTCTTCTGACGATACACAGTGTTGGTGCCTACTCTGCCTTCTCTTCACTCAGCTTCACAGCATTCACCCTGTCTCAACTGCAGGTGCAACACGTTCAGTCTGCATACTGAATGTAACAGTTTAATGAGAGTTTCTATGTTACGTAATAGAGGAGCTCAATGGGTACAAATAAAATGTGGGGATGTTCTAGAAGGACCTTGCCAAGGATATGGTGAGGACGTTTACAAATACTCTGTGTCTTGCACAGTGTAGATATATTTGGAGCAACCGGCAGATGGCAAGGAGCTATTTATTGCACTGACAATTAAAGTCTGGGCCACCTGTATTCCGCACGAGTTGTTGAATCTATATTTGAACAGCTATTCCACAGGAACTGGCTCCAGATCAGTATGGAAGGCAATTCAGTTGGACTACAAAAACACGCCTTAATGTGAAGCCAGGAATATATGGTTAGTCCAGTTATGGTCTTGGGGGTTTAATCAATGAATTATTATTAGCATGATTTCATTAATACTAACACTTATAAGCCAAATTATCCAATGATTACAACTCAATCCCTATAAAAACTGATAAATGCAAATCTCACTCTTTCTCTGCTCCTTTGAGTACCAAAGTTGTCCACCCAAGGTTGTGTTTCCTACTGTGTGGAAAGGTGAGGCCTGAACAATAGAGTCTGAATATCTTTGCTGGGGGAAGTAAACCGTTGATGTTGAAGGGGTGTGTTGGTGGGAGTGGTTAGGGAGAAACAGGAGCTGGACCTATACCAAATATCTAGGAGGGGGAAAGAGCTGGTTCATGTCAGACAAAAAAGTGGTTAGTACTGATCAAATTTTTTCAGTTCTTCAATCTGCAAGAAATGCCTGGCTGGGCAAGTATTGTTTATGGAACAAAACGTGTATTTGTCATCCTTAGATGCTTGTCAGCTTCATTCTGCCAAGGAAGGGGTGGATGATTAGGTCAAAAGGAAGGACAGAATAAGAGCTGTTGCTGGTTTATTCTTTTCATACTTGACCCTTGTATACAGGCAGAGACTGTCCATTGTTCTAGAGAAGTTTTAAACAGACTTATGTGTTTAGAAGCTGGCATTTGATGCCCCCTACTTTCCCTTTATGGCTTCCAGCAATTCAAGTATCGATTTGAACATGTTTGATAATGATGCATGCAGCAGTCTTGTGCTGCAGACAGCATCTGGACAGAAAGTCTCAGTGGTGGCTCACAGGGAGACAGGCAAATCAGTGACTGAGCTCTGGGCAGTCATTTAGGATCCAAGGCCTGCAAGGAACTATCTTCAACTTTTTTCATTTGAATCAATGCTAATTCACAATTAGAATGACACCTCTTATGAACGTTGCAGGTACACAGTGAATGCACAGAAAGTTTCCTAAATACTAAGTAACAATTTTTATGTTCTTTGCAAATGTTCAAAAGTTGAGTCATCTTGCATTGACTGTATATATATGAGCATCTAAAAAACCTGATAGGATAGATGTGTGCTTAGCCAGGGAATGAGAAAGTCTTTTCATGGGTCATTGGCCTTTCACAGTAACTTGTCAGTACTGAGCAGGGCATGACTATTGAGACCCTGCATAGCTTGCTATGTAGCTTTGAAAGACTGCAGACAGATTAAACAGAATGAAGTCTATAAGAGTTATAGCTGTATTGCCAATATTTATACAAGTTATACTGTGCCTACCAATTATCCACGCAGGTGTAGAAGTGTGTAATAAATCTATTCCGTACATGTGAGTTTCCTTATTTAAGAAGACATCTAGTAAGCACCAATTCAAAATCCAAATGTATCCAAACATGTAGAGAGTATTGATGTTGGAGTGGGGGCAAAGGCACAAAATGCAAATGCAAAATTAGGAGTAGAATAAATGAAAATGTAAATATAGTCTGCATTATTACAGTCTTCTCCAACTGACTGTAAAGAAACATGTTTCATCATATCAAAAATAATCTCATTTCATTGGGATATGTGGCAACAGGAATTTTTCAATGGCTTTTGATCCTGTTCAGGCCTTCTAATTCCAGAATCTGGTTTCTGGTGAGATCAGAGGATTGATTTTTTTGATGTACAGACCACTCAGAAAAGAGTGCACAAAGCACTTCTCACTTCTAAGTTTTCCTTTCTTCACACTCTGTTGGAAGGGCTATGACTACAAATTGCATCAGTTGAAGTTTTGACTAGACTAAGCTCATATTATTCCTCCTTAGAGCAACTGTTCTGTGAAATTAATCTAAAGGTAAAATGCCTTGGTAAGATGTCTCCATGTTTAAAGCCAATTTTGGTATTTGTTACATAATTTTTTAGGGCACTCTCACACTCCTCTATTGCCCCAGGAGCCACTGCTTGAAGAGGGGCTGGATTTATCCCTACACAATTTTTAGTTACAGAAATCACAGCAAAGCTTTTTGCTGTATGCAACAGTCCAGGTTGTGTTCTACTGGAGTTGCAGCTTCACTTCCTTCAGAAAAGCATGCAAACTCTGAGAAAAGCTGGAAAAAAGCCGAGATCTAAGGACATGATATCATGGCAGAAGAAAGCACTAATTAAAGTGTTTAACATTTCTTCTGAAAGACTGTTTTAAGTCCCCAAAAAGCCACTGCTGATGGTTAAACCATGTTTCCAAGGAAGAACAGTGATTAAGTTCTGCTTTTTGTGTGTGACCTACATCTGTGGTCTTTATCTGCATTTGCAAGGAAGGCAGCTGATTACAGGGTTCCTCCCTCTGCTCCCTGAGGACAGTCAGACCAGAAGTCACTGAGGTTGTCTTAGATATTTTGGTAGAAAAATGTAGTCTGCTTACAGCTCTGTAGACAAAAAAGCACCTTACAAATCTCTTGCTCTGAAAAGTCCAAAATAATGGAGAACCAGCTGATAGTTTTGTAGACTTTTAACCTACTGCAGCCTCCCTGAAGCCTCCCTGAATCCCATAAGATGTAATAAAACAAGAATCAAACTTGCCTAGGAGGCAGAAAAAGAAAATAGGGGTGAATGTTTGATTTTCATCAGGACAAAATGTTACAAGAAGTATGCTAGTAAGTTTTTTCATAAAGGACTTGTTTTTGTATTTATTAAATACCTTTAAAATGAAGTGATTAGAGAAACAGACACGCTTGCAGAGCAGTGAATCTACTTGGATTAGTCTGGTACCAGAGACAACTGCGGAATTTGAGATACCTACAAAAGATTTGTGCAAAGGTACAGGATAACAATGATGTTTAGTATCAATGGACTCCGAGTATCTTTTACCACAGGGAAATAAAATAAAGGGCTTGTATGCTTTAGAAAATGATATTATCTGTCACTTTTCAGAGAGGATCTGGGAAAATGCAAAAATCTCACTTCTGCTCAACGTGCAACTGGTAGGAAAGATGCAAACAAAATCATGTTCAGAGTGAAGTATTATTGTGCTATCAGAAACCAACAGCACTGCCTCATTTGCATTGCAATTGTGCACTGAGCATTTGTCGGAAGTATGACAGCATGAAATAAATGTTTCTGAGAAGGCTGACAAGGCCATGAAAAAATTTACCTGTAAGTGGCTATAGCAATTCTGATTTTATTTTTCTCTAGAAAAGAGAAATGTATAAGGATGCATGAAAAGAGTTTTAAACACTGTAAAAAATACTGCAATAAAATATGGACTAGCTAGCTCAGGAGTATTAGTCCTTACATTTCCTGAAGAAAGCTCTAATTTCTTTTAGTTCTCATGCCCATGTCCCTCATCCTATTGTGTTCTAGAGACTATTCCAGGTGGAGCTTTATGATTCACATATCTTAAGAGTGCTCTGTGGGTCAAGTCAAGGCAATTTCCATTTTTCTCATCACAATTTCATTGAATAAATGAAACATATCACAGCACTTAATTGAACGGTGAAGTGTATTATTATAGAGAGTGTCTGAGATCAAGAGTTCAAAGAATACCAGATAAGATCAGTATTAGAAGTTGCCATTAATTATAATAAACCTCATGGAAGAGGTATATTAAAATTCATGGTTTAAGGTATAAATCATTATCTATATAGTATCTTTGGGGAGATGTTTGCTTGATGCAGCAGTCTTCTTTCTTATTTGAACACTTATACTGTGTTGATCTGCCAGATACAGGTTGATGCTGGTGTCTCACTGCTGACAGGTTACAGGACTGACATGCATTCAAATCTGATTTCAAGTGACACTGACATATTTTTGTCTTTTGTGTTACCTATTTTCATTCTTCTCTACCAGCGAGATCTTTCAGGGAGATGAAAATAATGACTAAAACCTACTCAGTTTCCTGTGTTCAAACTGATGTTTTACAGTCAAAGCACACAGTCACACATATGGGCAAAAAATATTATAGATATTCTGTGAAAATCTCAAAAAAATCCCAACAAGCTTGTCATTAGAATTACCAGAATTTCTTATCACAATTAATTTTTGCTGCCAGAAAGTTAGAAGAAAAATTTTAATTAATCTTTTTCCAAAGGACTGTAACTCCTTTTGATTTGTAAGCTGGACATTATCTTCACAACAAAGGTTGATAGGAATTTCATTTGTTTCTCCATTGAGAAACAGGACAGGCTGCATCTCTCAGGTTTCCATCAGAGATTGATTTCATATTGGAATATTCAATATTCCATACTGCTTGAGTGTCTCAAAGGTAACCTGGCCTACTGTAGATACACAGGACACAGGTGAAACGACAGAAAGAAGGAAGGAGTCCCTTTGCCAGGGACACATTTTGCTTAGTGTTACAGCAGCAGAAAATTTCTGGTAACCACCGTCCCTCAGTCAGGTTGATGTGCAAATAGACACACAGATCACCACAGTGCAGCATGAAGTCCACTTAGGGTTTGAAACACCTACCAGTACCCTGGCTGTCTACTTATAGGCCTCTCACTTAAAACTTCGGAACCTAAAATCCTGAAATTCAGGTCAAAAATACTTACTAGATAGATTTTTTTTTTCTTTTTCCTTTTTTTTTTTCTTTTTTTTCACAACGAAAGGGTAAACAAATGATAGCTTTTCAAGAAAATTCTTAGATTTAAAAGAAGTATATTTTGGTTGGTAATTCTCAGTGACTTTGATGATATATACAGTAGCTGTTTCTTATTTACTGAGATATTTTAGTTTTTTTCAAAGGTATGAAATTGGCTATATTTCTGTTTTGCTGATGCAAAAGCCAAGAAGTTTTCTCATTAACATTATCTTTTGCTTCAGCTTCTTGTTTTATTTTACATCCCAGAGTAACTAAGCTTGTTAGGGAGCTTCAGCCAAACTAGCCAGATGCTCCTAACTCCCATAATATTTTTTGAAGTCCTCATGTGGAGCCTTGAACAGATGGAAATGTTTCAATAAACCCAAACTGAAGCTGAAACAGATGATAAACTAAAGACAGAGGAAGGGAGAGATTATTTGGCACTTGAGTCATGACAATCCACATACATTATTGCTCACATTTTTGTTTCTACTACTGGCATCCAAATGTCAGTTAGATTACATGAGTTTTTATGCAATATTTAATTCTGTGAACGCGTATGGTTAAGGCAAAATTGGTGGCCTATAGTTAATCATATTCAAATGCTTTTTTTAAAAAAAGGTATCTTCAGCAGGAGTCTCAAACAAGAAATTTTATTTGGGATGGTGAGATAGGAATAGCTCTTTATATGGGAGAGCTATCTAGCCACCAGTGGACCCAGATACATCTCAGCCCATCTGCAACAAGTGCAGAGAACCATCTTCATCCATGAAAAGGAACAATTTGGAAATGAAGTGCATCGAAAAGGGCAAGAAGCACTGCTACAGACCAGGGAGAGTCATGTCTCTGGTGAGCCATATTTTGCAGGTGTATGTTGTACGAGATACATTTTGATGGCCACCTATGGATCAGATTGAGGAAATGCAGTGGAAAATTTTAAAGGTAATATGCTAAATAGGCAGCTAGTAGGTCTGGATGCCAAATTCATTTTTCTGTTTCACTTCCATTCACTAAGGTGCATGGAAAGTGCTGCCATCTGTCAATGTGATTAGAATTATTTTTTAATACTTTAACAGGTTTCTGCCAGCATCACAGGATTTGCATCTAATATGATTTTATGTTGATTTAAATTGTTTCATAATCAAACGGAAGAGGAAAATGTCGTACACAGGTTCAACTTGATGAGGATGTTAAAAGAAAAGTTACTAAGTACCATCGATGAATACTCCACTGAAATGTGATGTGACTGTGCACCCTCAAAAGCTGTGTTTGCTAGTAGCAGGCCTTAGGTGTTGTGCTAAAATGGACAGGCCTTAAGACTGAAGTTTATCAGGCTTGCTCTGTCTGAAATTTTCTTAATCTATAACTTTGCCTAGCTGTGACAGTACTTTCTCTAATTGGACAGGTGTCTATGGTTAATTTGTTTTACTTTTGTTTACTTGTGCATGGTACGATGCTTTCTACACCTAATAGGAACTAGCAGTTACTTTAGGCATCATGAGATATTTATGATTCTTATTACAATGACAATGTAGAGAAAAACAGTCCTTGAAGGACAGCAGAGGACTTGAGAAGCAGAGACATAAGATGTGGTGCAGAGATGTACACATGGGATGGCAGGTGAGGGGTCCCAGTTTGCACTGCAGACCCCATAAACAGCTCACCTATTGTCTGTAGAGGAAATACTAACCTGCAGCTGGACAGAAGTACTTTCAGGGGTAGCAGAGAAAGTAAAGAAATAATATTTCACACACGTAAAATGTAACATCTACAGGAAATTAAGAGGTCACCTGTCTGCTACAGACAAATGAAGATAAAGCAAAGGTGTAAAAGGGTGCTAGCCAACAAGAGGATTGACACCAAATGGATTATAGAGCAAGGAACAATCAACATCATCATCATATTCCTCCCAGTGAGGTAGGCCAGGTGTTGACAAGCGTACGACCACAGCCACAGCCATGAGGACAGAAACCTTAGAGCAACAGTGGCCTAGACAGGTGGAATACAACACTGGGAAAAGGGTTGGGAACCACATCTGTGTAAAACAACTTAAACTGCATTGCTCTTCTTTTTCTGCAAGACTTTTGATTTAAACTGTGAATGTTTAGATATTAAGTTTAGATACAACATTTCAGTTATATTAGTAAGTTATTTGATTTAATTATATACAACGTGCTTCTCCTTTGCCTTTAAATAAGGTTTTAATGCAACAGTGTTAAAACATTACTTTATAACACAAATTCTGAAAAACAAAAAGTAAAAATCAAGCATTACATAGGTAAGAAAATAAATAGCTGCTAAATCTAAAACTGGAAGGCCAAACAAGATTTTAAGATGAACACCAAGAAATATACAACTGTTCCATACTTATCAACCAAAACAGTATGTATAAAAGATTTACTTGAAAAAATCACAAAGAAACTGTTTCTTATCCATTCCAAGTTTGTCTGTTCACACATTTCTTTCCCCCAGTACTCTCTGTTAAATCTGTTAAAGATTTGTCCAACTCCTAAAGGATCAGACCATTTAAGAGACTGGCAGATGTGGAAATGCTAAAACATTTGTTCACACTTACACTCCAATTTTCAGGAAAACTCATTTTAATATTTAATATTTGGCTCTTTCTGCAAAACTGTCTATGCTTTCCTCTAATGTTTATTACATTAAAATGTTTAAGTATGAGGGTGTTTTTGCACTAAATAAATGCTGAAAATAAATATCAAACTTTTCAGATATGTTTCCCTAAAATTATCTCAATCAAAGAGAAATCAGGCTATGTGGCAGTAAGAAATCTTTTCAGTCTTTTTCAACCAATTTTTTATTGCACCACATGGGAACAAGGATATATTTGGCGTTGTATTTTGTGCCTTTATAGGAAACATGTGATGGTAAGTACAATGCTGCGGTGAGGTCCACGCCCGACCAGCCCTTGACCTCCCGGACAAAACTCCTGGGGCTCTTGGCCTCCGTGCAGTTAATCCTCAGCGCGAGTGTAACCGTGCTCCGAAGAAAGAGGGGACTCTCCACGACTCAGTAAAACTTGGTTTATTAGGAAAGGGAGGAGTCTGACAACCCCAAGCCTGAGCCGCAGAGGGACTCAGACTGGGATCTGACGGGGTTTTAAACACAACAAACTCAGGGGGTGGATACATCAGCGAACCAATAAAGACAAGCCAGGGGGTGGCTGTACAGGTAACAGGCATTATAGGGGACAAATCATTCTTACTGGGGAGGGGGGTATGCAAATATGAACCAATCAGGGATAGATCTTAACAGAACTTTCGAGAACACGGGGACAGTGTCAGGGATAATTGACAGGTAGGGGGTGGATAGCAAGTGGGGATTGACAGGGCTCCAGAGCGGGAAACCCTGGCCAATGGGAAGGTGTCTCTGAGGAGAAGTGGGGTAGGGAGGCACAACATGTAACAATTGGGTACTAAAAATAGACCTGAGGGGAAAGTGTTCAACATGGGGGAACAAGAAGAAGAAGCAGGGAAGCCATCTTATAACACAGGGAAAACTGCAAAACCATATTCAAAACTCAAAACAGAGTTCAGCAAAGTCCTGCACCTCCACATCACAACTCTAAAATGTCAGCACTGTGAAAAAACATCTGAAACACACAAGTCAGGAATTAATGAGGGCTAAAAATTTAATGAAATTTAAATGGTGTTATTTAAATAGTTTATAACCCTATCAAAAGTGTTTAAGCTGCTATGTTTAGGTATGATTCATTGATTGAATTAAATTACATGCAACAAAGTAACCCTAAATAAAATGCAGCAACGTAAAGGTGCAAATTGCCTTTTCTCTTTTAAGTCCAGTAGAAGAAAATTCAAATCAAAGCACCATCATGAATTTAAGATTATAGATTTTTACCACAAATAGATTTTATTATGGGGTTTCAGAATACCACATTATCAGTGTCTGGCAAATTTAATCTGATTTTTACTTATTTTTTTCTCACAATACACCCAGGGACATCAGTTGAGGTAGGAGGGAGAAGTAGGGTCAAACAGAAGGTAAATGACCAGCTCTGAGAAATGCAGACTGTCTCAAAGACCTGGATTGATCTGGATTCATTCCATAGGCTTTCCTGGATTCATCTGGAATCATTAGATAGGTCTCAATATTTAAACTGAGAAGTGAGGAGTTAAGTGAGGAGTTATTGTTTTTTACACTCTCACTAATTTCAGTTGTTACCATAAACATAATGAATCTTGTAGCCCTGGCTAGTGACAGGCCACAGTCTAAATACTGTGTTGCAAGGACTTGAGACTGAGTTTTGCCAGGTTTGCTCCCTCTGAACTGCTCCTGACCTGTTTAGAGATTGACTTTACTTGGTTTAGTTCTAGTTGGAGGGGGACTATGGCTGTTGTTTTCCTTTTATTTTCCTAGGGACGTATGTTAGCGCCATGGTTTCAGTCTTAAAATCTTCTGACCTTAAAAACCTCGTGACCATAAGGTGCACATAACATCAGAATAAAGGGTAGAAAATTATTGTGAGAAACAAGTGTAATTGCATTGTTATTATTGTTCTATTTTATTATTGAAACTGTTCTGCAAATAGACATTCATTCTTCTTTTCTATATTAAAATTTCTTCAGACTATTAACATTTCAATGATACTAAAAATAATACCTGTTTCCTCATTGTCCATGAAAAGATTATGAGTTTAGCAGCAAAATAGTTATACAGATAAATTTAATGCATGTACTTTGAAAAAAAAAAAGATGGATAAAGAATTACCTCACATACATCTGATGCCTGAAAGATGTTATGCTATTTTCCTTGTTATATCTGGTAAATTTTATGGGTCATATAAGTTATAGTTATACAAATTTACATCAAATATTATGGTTTAACATAGTAATACAAGCAAAAACTCATTCTGAAAATAAAAATTTGTGTCTCAAAATTAGAAATATTAGGGGTCCTAGGCATTCAGGTCAACTGGACTTAAAAGATTAGGTGGAGACTTATTTTCTCCCTTTTTTTGTATTTGAAAGCATAGAAGACTTGATCAAAAATATATGCCAACAAAGAAAAATTGCTAAAAATAGTAATAAAAAATGAAAATATCAGACTAAAAAAAATGGCAGCAGCAGAATTCCTCAAAGACTCATCTAGCAGATTTTTAATATTTACATTAATGAATTTGGCACAAAATAAAAATCTTGATGAAAGATGTTTATCATACAAAATTAAGAGGCAAGTAAATATGAAGGACAATTAGCATATCATGCAGAAAGTATATGCTGATCTTGACAACTACAGTAATAGAAATGGGTTGGCATTAAACTGAAACATGAAGCCTTATGAAGAGGAACTAATAATAATATTTTTCACCATTATCTTGAAACTTATCAATTGTCAATTACTCATAAATAGAAAAGTCTGACATAGTAGTAGCTTCCTGAGATACTAAAAACTGACATTATGATGGACTTATCAAAAAGTAGATGTGATTTTAGGTGTTTTATGTGGGAAACTGTGTGCTATTGGATAAAACGCCACTTAGAGAATTTTGGCTACAATATCCTTTACCCAACTTGATCACGTGTATAAAATAAAAATGTACTGAGATAGAAAGGGTTGTGAAATAAAACAGGCAGATAATACACGTAATGAAGACTCACTGAGAGAAGGCTTAAAGTTTTTCTGCACTAAACAATTCAAAGTCCTAAGGATACAACTAGAAAAGAAGGGAGGAATCACAAAGCATTTGAATAAAATGGATGTCTGCTTGCCAGGAACAGAAAGTTTCTCTGTGCTGGAAAGTTTTCTAGCATCGAGGAAGTGAGGTTGTGGACTAGATTCCTATGAGTCATTTTCTTGAAGTTCTGACTAGTTTAAGGTACAACATAGTATTTTATTAAAGTGATTTTCTGATATTGCTTCCTTTGATCATATATTAAATGATCTGCTATGCTATTTTTGCTTGTAGTTTCTTGCTTTTTTCAGGTTTCCCTGTTTGTAGAATTAAAAGGAAATTTGATCTGAAAGAAATATGTCACATGCACACATCCCTCTCCTGCCAATACTGTGGCATATATTAGTAGTGTTAGGTACATATCAGCATTATTAAGAATGATAAGGGGTTTTCTAGATTTTCCACATCCATTCCATGTTCAAACCTGTAGTCTTTGCACCACAGTTGAACTCAGACTAGGATCAGTTCCTTCTAAGTATTTTATGTGAAAGTTTTTGCTCCTTTAAACTACACCTCCAGAAAGTGTTTGGAATATCTCAGTACCATTGCCCTCCTTGCATGCACAATTACTCAGTTCAGTATTTCCTTACTACAGTGAAGGAGGATAATGTGAAAATGACGAAGAAATATCCTTAGATCTAGTAACCTTTATTTAATGTGTCCTTAGGAGCTGCAATTTGCATTATCTTATAAGTTTTACCTTTTCTGTCAACTATATCTTCTTTCTCATGCTTATGGAGACCCCATTATTCTAGCAACAGACTTTGAGGGTTAATGCTGATAAAATCATTTAAGGACGCATGCACTTTTCAAATGTATAAAAGAGATTCACTACCATATATCATATAAAGCTTGGTATAAATTTCCTCTTTCAGCACCTCTGTAGCTCTAAAGCCTACATACATATCACTTCTTAAGTAAGTTTTCTCATTTTAAAATATTTGTCTTGGTTTCAGGACAACTGCTGCTATCACAGAAACTCATCTTACCCTGTCTAGAGGTGATCTCCCAGTTCTGGGTCAGAAAAGGCAGACAGTTCTATGCATACTAAAATTTATTAATGCTCCCATTAAAACTGAAGTAAGTTATGCAAGTTTGAAAGTGTGATTAGGCGAGATCTATGCAGAAAAAAGATGTTGTTCTCAGAGCTGTTCAAACATCATTTTCAGATCATCAGGACAGTAACATCATAAATTTTTTTTATTTCATTGCACTTAAAATTTTTTTCAATTTATGTCAAATATGGACCCTCCTTAATTTGCTTGTTGTTATTAATATTAGTAATAATAATTTAAAGACATTATTGCTAATAATTTATTTAGATATTTTGGATATTGTAATAAGTGTTTAACATAATTTTCATTCATAAAAGGCAATATTGTTTAATTCCATTACTTTTCACTATCACATTATAAAGATTTAATTGAGTAATTTTTGGATCAGCCAATGCTACTTGTTTTCTCTTGGAAAAAGTTTCTCATAAAAATCTGTTTAGTAGCCACTCTAAGATCAGGCAAATTAAAGAGTTAGGATGTTGTGGTCCCTGAGCGGCTTCACCGGCCAGCTGGGGCTCAGGTTCGATATAAGGTGGAAGCTGGGTGCCTCTGATGTTTTGTGGGTCTGAACCACAGGCTGGAACATGTTAGAAGGCTTGGAAGAAAGGAGGACTCTTGGCTTGGGTTGGAGATGTTTATTCCAGGGATAAGCTTGAGCCAGAGAGTGACATGCCTGGCTATCCCATGCCAGAAAGTCCATGTCCCTCCGAAAGATGGCCCATTCTATATCAGGGGGCGTATCCCAGATAAGGGGGAGGTTTCTCAGGTGAGGGGGGAGTGGCCAAGGACAGGGAACAATGGGCATAGGGAAGGAAAAGAGGAGTGGGACACAGGGTGCCTGTTGAGTCACCTTGGGGTCTGGGGTGTGGTTAACAGGGTGATTGACAGGATCTGTTTCAGGGAAGGACCATAGGAAATTGGAGATGGGGGATTCTAGGATTAAACCATTACAAACAAATAACAAAAATACAGAACTTTAGAAAACCATAATTTTGCACCACAACATTAGGATATGACTCAGATTTGATTCTGCTGGTCAGCAAGGGAAACTGAAGGCACAAAATATATACAAACTCCAAGATTCCTTTCCTCTGTCATACCTAGCTACTGACTACAGCTATTAAGATCATTTAGTGTTTTCTATCTTTGCTAGTAATCTGAATCCTCACCCGTCTCCAATAAATGAAAAAGCATAGAAGTTCTTTCCCAGAAGTATCTTAACTTGGAATTTGCACCTAAAATCTGCTGCTGTTTTATCAAGCAGAAATCAGTCTTGTGCCTTTCAGGCTCAACTCAAACTATAGGACTACATAAAAATTGGCTGTAGAAGACCAAGAAGCCAAAATATTGTGTGATGTACTGCCATCACCTTATTTTTAAGACCTATATAATTCATGGTTGAAAGATTTAAAGTCAAGCTTGAGAGATATGAATGCAAACATACTAGATCCCAATCTACACTCCATATATAATTTCCACTATTTCCTGTGGTCTTAAAGATGCTGAGTGAATTTTGTAGGTTTGGGAGAGAAATGAAATTCAAAACCTTAAGTTTAGAGGTAGAAAATGTTGGCCTGACTACCTTGAGGGGAAGCACTAATTTTATCATCTGATTTGTTGTTGTTGTTGTGGTTTTTGTTTGATCTGTTTGGTTTTTTTATTGTTGAGTTTTAAAGAAACAGGAGTCTTGCAGCTGGGAAAAGTATGGAAATTTTTTCCTTTTTTTATCCTTTTCTTAATATGATCATTCTCTAATCCATTTTTTGCTGACCCTTACCACCTGCCTTACATTTTTGTCTTGTTCTTATTGATTTTGTCCTCTGTTATCTAAGCTGCTGAGTTACTGCGTTTGGAATGGATTATGGTTTGGCTCTATCTGATTTATTTCACATAAAATGTGTTGGATAACAGACAGATCAATTCTCAATTTGCTGTGTAAGATTCAGATCATGTCTTCAAAGCACTTTCTCTTATATATATACAAATGCATGTACTGCCTCAAAGAAGAGAAACTTTAATAAGATCCACACTGAAATTTTAAATTCTAAAAATTTCTCTTACAACTTGATGGTAAGTAGGGATGGTTAAACAAGCATGAGTAAGAAGGAAACTAAGACTTTATGCAACAAAGAGTAGCAAAAGTGCATTTCTGAGAGGAATAGTTAATTTAAGTATACCCAAGAATTATTCCTCATCTGTTTTTTATAGAAAACATAAACAAATACAAAATTCTGAGTCTAGACAAGTTAACAGAAGAAGTTCAAATCTCTTTCAAAGGGCAAGATTTCATCTAGAGTGTCACAAAGTCTTTCTCCAGATAGGCAGACCCATGTAAATCTATTTAAGTCAAAGAAGATCACTGAGCTATGCAGCCTGGTTCTCCATTGACTTTGATCATAGGAACATATATCAGCTAAAATGTAGATTAAGTACATCGTCACACTATGAAGCTTCTGTAATCAATAAAGCAAGAAAGGAAAAGAGAGAATTATCTTCAGAGAATAATTCTTATTTTCCCTGTAGAGTATCTATTCCTTTACATTGACCACAGCAGAAACTGAAAGCAATTATTTTATTAACATATCATATGCACTTCAGTACCTAAAGATACAACAGTCAACACTTCTGACCACAGATCACATGTTCTATTTTGCTTTGTCTGTTTGGATAAAGAAAATATCTCTGTAATCAGTTTTCTATGTTTAGGTACACTTGTCCAGGCAACATGACACTATTTGAAATGAATAAAAAACCTAAATGTTTCAAAGGACTCTTGCTTAGATTTGGAAGGTTGTTCAAAAATGTTTACAAATTTTGATGGAGAGCTGTATTCATGGATAAAATCATGGAAATATCCTGAACATACTATTTCATTTTACATCCACTGGCTCAAGTTATAATAGTAACTAGGCTTTCATTTTGGAATTTTGGTACAGCTGCTGCCTGGAATAAATGTGAAATTAGTTGCAGCAGATGGTCTCTGCCTATTCCTGGTGGGTGGATTTCTCTCTCATATATTTTCCAAAAAAATAACTAGGAAAAAAGCATATCATAATAACAAACAGCCGTCAAGTGGGAGCAAAATAGCTGCTACACTCCACTCTGGGATGACTGTGCTTCAGAAGTACAGCACTGGAAAAGCTGGGCTGGGAAAGCTGTATTTATAAAGCACAGTAAGAGCCTGGAATGAGAGACTCTAAATGAATGTGAGATTTCTACATATCCAGTCACAGTAGTAAAATACTCATTGTGGGCTGGTAGTTACAACTGCATTTTATTCAGATCCCCAGTCTTAAAAATAATGCTCCTTTATAGGGCACACTAAAAATAGCACTGTTACATACCAGAAAGAAGAAAGGATTGTGTAAAGAACTCGATTCATAGTAGCAACACAGACTGGAAAAGAAAAATATGTGATTTCTAAACAAAATTGGTAGCATCCGTCTCCAGCCCTCAATGTGCATTCATAATTTTAATTCAATTTTTTTTTTTTCAGAAATGCCCCAGTCCCACAAAAGACATAGTTTTGTGTTCAAAATGCATGATTTCTCATTTCAAAATCAACATGTGTCAATAATATCTGATACTATTTGGTAATGTGCTTATAAAACATATTTGAACTTTACATAGTATATTCCTGCAGTCCAGATTATTTGCTACAAATAATTTTTTCCAGTTTGGGTGGGAAGAACATGGTACTTTAGATAAACTTCTACCACTGCATTTTTTAAAAAAAATCCCTAAAAAAGCATACTTGTTTCGTATTTTTGAATTAGTCATGTAGTTTTTGTTGGAAAGGCACCATTGGCCTTTAAATATATAAACAGGTGGAAAATAGCCATAGTGATTAAGAACTTGACAAATGGCTTATTCACAACAAGGATGTAGCATCTCACCTACAAGGAAAGTCTGAGGGAACTGTGATGGTTCAGCCTGGAGAAGAAAAGGCTTTAGGGTCACCTGATTGCAGCCTCCCAGTACCTGAAGGGACCCCACAAGAAAGAGGAAGAGAGACTATTTACAAGGCTATGTAGGGATAGGACAAGGGGTTTGAATGGCTTCAAAGTAAAAAAGAGTAGGTTTAAATCAGATATGAGGAAGAAATTTATTATTTGAGGGTGCTGAGACAGCAAAACAGGTTGCTCAGAGAAGTTGTGGGTGCTCCATCCATGGAAGTGTTCAAGGACAGGTAGGATGGGGTTTGGAGCAACGTGGTCTAGTGGAAGGTGTCCCTGCCCATGACAGGGGATGAAACTAGGTGAGCTTTAAGGCTTCTTCCAACCCAAATCATTCTATGATTCTATGATATAGGTAGGAGATGTATATATACATAGCTGTTTACACGTCCATAGTAATCCTGTAATCCTTTAATCTGTGATTGGCAAATTAATATCTGACAACATGCAACACTGATTCACATCTCTGTTTTGATACTTTAGTGAAATGGGCCTAATACAAGCACTCTTTACTTTCACTGTGATTCAAAGACCCCAATTTATGCTATTGTATTAGCTTATTGCAGCAGTTGCATGAATGTGTAAATATATTTTGAATAATTAACATAACTGGTGATTTAAAGATTCTGAATTGTTCAAAAGCTGTTTAACAAGATTGGAACAGACGTCTAATCTTGTATCACTCAATAAGATGAGTGACTGAAGGCTTTCATTCATCTCAAACTGAATTCTGGGAAATGTTGAGGTTTTATATCCAGCTCATTTTGGCACATGTATACCAGTGGCTCAATTTGAATCTGGCCATCAGTTGCATCAGATATGAACAACCTTTTTTTTCAAAGTAGCAAATTCATTGTTTCTAATTCACAAAAATCTTCTACATACCATTCAACCTCCTGCTCACATATATGTAAAACTACTTCTAGAGGTTATTTGTCTCATCTACGTAGTTTCTCTCCACAAAGACGTAGAATTTTTTGAACTTTCCATTATAAATTTTCAATTCAATTGAACATACTTTTAAATAACAAATTAGCTATTTCTGTCCACAATACTGAATAATCCTTGAGGTAATATTTTGTGCATGGTAAAGATGAACAAGTAATTAAGGCTTTGGAGTTTGAGACTCATAGCTAATATTTTCTAATGTTCAAGTAGAGTCAAATAAGATAGTGGGTATAAAATGATAGTGCAGGCAAAAATATAGATGATTTGAAGCTGATAACCCTGAGGATTTTAAGTAGTTCCATGGCAGTTTCTCTATGCTGCACAGCTGTGTGAAAACTGCAAAGATAATGGATATTAGTATATGGGGAATAAACACTGACACACATGACAGACAGTGTAACTCACTATTTTGCATAAGGGGGAAGCAAATCATTGTGAATTATACAGCCATCATGAACCTTGATGGATTTCAAAACAACTGTCAGTCATTGTGCAAGAATGTTATGTGCTCCAGGGACAGGGTTAATTCAGGCTAGGGCAACAGTTCATAAACAAATAATCACAGCTACCTAGATAAAATTTCTACTTCTTCTTTAACATCTTAATTTTTTTCCACGTCATTAGACTAGTTTTAAGGATTTCTTTTTGAAAAAAAAATTCTCAGGTTTTCCTGCAATACTACAGTAATCACAAGGGAATAGAAGTGATATTCAATTTTTATAATTCCTACATTATTTTGGCTTTTCATATGAGATTATGTTGTCCAGAAATATCATTTAGTATTCTGAACTAATATTTTTGTCTTCTTTCTTGCAGTCATTTGCACTTTTAGTTTTATAAATTATCCTTGCCGAATACTAAATTTTGGGGTTGGCAGGGATCAAAGGTGAAGCAAAGCCTACTTAAAAGTTAAATTTTGAGTATTATCATACTGTATACACAGTTCCAAAGGCACAGTAATAATTAATATTAGTGCAGAAAAATGTCAGAAATATCATTCTTTGAATTAATTTTTAATTCATGTCTTTCTAACCTAGTTAAAGCTTATACAGTCATACATAGTAATAAACTCACATTCTGTTGCTCTTTTATGTGCCTCCTGAATTAAATTTTTTACAATATGAAGACCGTTAAGATTCACTTAAGCAGTTCACTATAAATCACACTTTTTCCTCAGTTTATTGCAGTTTGTTGCATTTCTCATTATCTTTGCCCCAAGAAAGTTAGGTAAAAGTAAACACAGCTATTCTCGAACAGCTGGTTTCTCAGCTTTTTACATTGACTTAATAATGGCCTTTCCCACTTTTCCTGTGCACCAATTTCAAAATTTTCAGGACTCTCAGAATAATATTCTTTTTTCCTTTGTACCTATTTTACTCTTATGTGGACAAGATCTATGTTTTTCAAGATGGACTGACTAGGCTTTTACCAGTCATTGTCCAGAAACCAGTCATTCTCGAGGCCTTTGATCCAACAAACCACTGAAGTGCAAGCTCATTATTAACTGAGAATACAGTTTATTTATATTTATGGAGTCTATCCCAGAACCTAAATGCTGCTGTATGAAGTATTACTTTTCTGAAATTCTTGATTTGTATCCATGGCTTTTACAAGCCAGGGGAAAAAAAACCTCATATTTCGTATGACCTGCTGTTACTATTGCTCTGGTGGGGAGACTTCACAAGCATTTAGTTGATCTAAAGTGCTCCCATTTATGACAGAAAAAGGTTTCCTCTTTTTCGTTTTGCTTTGTGATATAAGGTGCTACAATGTCTTGACAGGCTGAATGAGCAAGAAGAGCTGATTGGTGCTCCTGCCCTTCTGTCCTCACAAAGACACGCTTTTACTGGTATAGCAGCTGCGTGAGTCCAGGAAGGAAAACTTTTTTTTTCTTTTTGTTTTACTTTACTGTATTTTTAGTTATTCCAGAAAAGTTAAAAAAGTAAACAAAACTCACAGCTCCAATTTATAAAGAAAAAGTATATTAAGAACTTTATTGCTGTTATTCTTTAATCATTATTCAAGTAGAAAGGTCTTACAGCCTTGGTGGAACTTGCTATGGGCTGAAGTCTAAAGGACCCTGCTAGCTGAGCCTGCATTTATAATTTTTTATGCTTTGTAATATACCTGTTTCTTTCTTCAGATCAGTTTCTGCTTACTCTGATCAGTCAAATCAACATAAAAATATCAGCATTCTGCACTTCAGCTGGCTCAGTCCCATCCATGTTCAATGCTAAGTAAATGGCATGCCTTTAAGCAGTTATCAGTTTAATTCAAAGCAAAACTTTTTCTCAGAAATTTGAAGCCACAGATGGCAAATGAGCAATGAAACTCACTTTTTCCCCCATCCTGGGCTTGTTTTAGTGTTGTTTTTTTTTCTCTCACCTGCAAGAAGGGAAAAAAACCAAACAGTAATATAACAAAATATACTGATTTTCCATGTGGTCACATTTTGCTGGTATTTAACAATTCAAAATAATACTATGTTCAGCTTTTCCATGCAACAGCTTCCATTCAGTGCTGCTAAGTTCATTGTCAACTTCATTACCTCTATGCTGTGTGCCCTTTAGTAACCAGAAAGTAGAATATATTATGGTATGCTATGATTCAAAGAGATAAAAGTATCAATTATCACAACGGTTAGAACAGATTCAGTTACCCCCTCTCTCCTGCTTGTTAAGGTGCATATATAATCACTCTTGTTTTGACTTCAGTTTTAGGCATCAACCAGACATTTAGGTACTCAAATAACCAGATAATTTCCCTCAAACAAGTGCTGAACAAAACTGCACCCCAAAGTGTCTGCGGTGACAATTTTTTATCATGAAAGTAGCAAGGGAGATGAAGGTTTTAGAAAACCTGTGTGGTGCCACATATGCATAAATATTCACAACCAAGGACAACACATCCTTTATGCCTTGTCTATGATTACAGCTTGTAAGGAGGAACTTCATCTACAGCACAAATATTCTGGTAACACCTTTCATTTGAATATCAAATACAATGATAATTTTTTTAAAGCTCATGTTCAGTTGTGAACAGTTCTCTTTAAGAAGAAAATGTTTCATTGGTTAAATTGCTTGAAATAAAGAGCCAAAGCACCTGACTTATTAGCATCACTAATCTTTTCAAGCTGTTTCAATTTTTTTTGATTTTTATTTACTTTTTTACACATTTTCTTTCATTTAAGAGAGACATTGTACAGATATTTGATTACACTCTGGCATGTTGAAAGGAAGTGTGTTGTTTGTGAAATATTTTTCAAGTGAAAGGTTCCTTGCCAGCAAGTGGAATGTAAAGAGGAATAGACACTGTAGACATACATTGAAATATATCTGTTAATAAGGTAATAATTTAAAATATCAAAACACAATTTTCGCTGAAGCAAGATTCCCAAGGGTGATTATGGATATGTGTTCTTTGCTCTGCTTTGCCCTGCTTGTTTTACTCCCTTGACATGAAATGAAATTTTCAGATAAAGATATGCTTGGGTGCATTTAATTCAGTAAACCTGCGTGTTGTACATACAGAAAGCAACACAATTGTTAAAATTGTTACAATGTAACACAATTGTTAAATCTGTTACAGGTGAACTTCAAATACCAAGTTTATGGAGAACAAACAGTGGAAACATCAGGACAACATTGGGTTTTTTAGAAATCTGGCCTGATGTCTTAAGCAGTTTTGTTTTCCCTTACAGACAGTACAACATATTGGTCTAGACTGTCCTGCTACAGTATGTTTCAGGCTGGCTACACATAGGATACATCTGTTTTGCTGTCTGTTTCTACTCTGAGCCAGTAATGCAACACAGAAAAACAGAAAAGCTTTCTTCCTTGATCAAAAAAACCAAAAAAATCTGTTCTATCATTTCTTTGTGATGTGTTCGCACGTAACGGCCATCTCAGTAGGAGGGAAAAATATTCTGAACTACAATAAAGGAAAAGAAAATCAGCAATCTGCAACAGCTTATGCAACTAGATCAAGTTGCTTTGCTTTTGTCTTTTTTTGTTGTTGTTGGTTGGTTGGTTGTTTGTTTACAATCATCATTTTTCATCAAACTCTCTATATCAATGTCTGGACAATATAATTTTTGTGTAGATTGCAAACACTCTTTTACCTGAATTACTTGCTGCAAAAACGCACCAAAGTAATTGTATTTCTAGAATGGCAATTCTTTATCATTCCTTGTACAATTCCTTTTCAGAGTAATGATATGACAGTGTTGACCAGAGCTGTCTCCTGATAAGTTTTGAATATGAAACATCCCTAAACAAATGCTTTGTTTTGTACATACACCATACATTTGCACCATTTTCAAGTAGAACTGCATCCCAGGGTAGAGAGCCAGCCTCTGGAGGCTGTTCTAACTAAATTGGATCCTGCTTGAGTGATTTTTTTATTTTGCTGTTAAGTGTAATGGGAAGTAATTTCTTTTTAAGAAATATTTTTGGAAAGTCTCCATGTCTTGCTACAGCCAAAGTTGTTCCACAGAGGGAATGGGTGTGCAGAGGCCAAAAGAGCTACCTTGGCTCCCAGGAGTTGAATAAAGGCTGAAAGGTGCTTGACATTCTCTCATAGACTAAAGCTGCAAGGTGGCATGCTGGAATTGCTGTGGGGTAGAGTTTATGATGATCTGTTTGCCCGACATTCACACTGACACACAAATCCCTCTCATCTTTTTAAGACCTTGAAAGTTCCTTGACACATCCTCTCAAATAGGTTTTCTACAGACAATATATTTTGTGTTTCCATTTTGGAGCAGGTCATCAGTGTAGGGAGAGCAAACCTTGTCAGAAAATTAACTCTACTTCTAACATTCATTTGATACAACCTCGGTGCAAATGCAATGAAAGATTAATTCAGACTTGAAAACATAGCACATCAGTGTCCAGACTAAGAGAAATCCATGGGCATAGAAATGTTATTCATGAAGTGTGGTTTTTCCACTTTAGGTTTGCTGAATACCCTTTTGAAACATAAAGAATGGTTCTATGAACATAGAATATTGTCTTCTTTCAAGATCTTTTCATTATTTCACACTGTTTCTAGGTGACAAACACTCAGCAAAAAAGGTCTTGCCAGAGTGCTATCAGATCAAATTAAGGTATTTTTCAGTATGTTCAGGTGTGTCTTTATTATAATTGCATTATTTTTATAACTGTGCTGTAAGAATAGATTTTTTCCAGATTTCCCTGGAACATATGAATATATACACATGGGCACATATATATGCCTATATATGTATGTATATCTTTTTTTCCCTGTGTGTTTATAGCCTAATTCTTCTGTCATCTGAAGTTCTGACAGTGAACTCAAATGGATCAGAACATCATCTGTATTTTCAGCTTCTGGTGCTCCTTTTGTGCAATTCTTCCTTTTCTATAATCCTGTAATGACAACACATTGTCTCCTTTCTGCCCATAGCTTGCTTATTCTTTGCTTGTCTGCAGTTCTGCTGTACTATATCTCAATCTACTCTTTTGTTCATGTCCTACATTTCCTTCCCTTTTTTTTGTTGTTGTTCTTGCCTTTTTCTATTTTTATCTTCTGTTTTTAATCCTACTTCATGTTTCCTTCAGAGATTTTCAAAATGTTACACTGACTTACCAGAAAATCCCTACAGGGTTTCATTTTCTCACAACAACTTGGGAAACTCTTCATGCTGAATTCATGTCACTTGAGAATTTCTGGCTAAACAGACAAGATGTTGAAGGACTGAATGTGGAAAAATTGCAGGTAATGACTAATTTTAATCTGATTCTGTCAGATGTTGTGTAAGTATACACTAATAGATAAGAACACAACCCCCTAGCATGAAATCCCCAGCATCTTTTAGAAAAATGAGGAAGCTCTTGTTGCAGTTAACTCACATATTTACACTACCAAAACTGACATGAAGAGATCTTTTATTTTTCTTTGGGGAATTTCTTTCAGAGCTTCGTCTCCCTATGTTATTTCCCACAGAAAATTCAAAATCTGACATTGTAAGAGCCAGCCTCTCTGACAGAGTAATTGTGCATTGGTCCATCAGGAATACAAGGAACATCACCTTGAATTACACACAGAGAGTGGCTAGGTGGAAGTTCTTCACTTCTATAACGACAATCTGTTGTGTATCTTCAGAGCTCTAGGTTTTCCTCTGAGTGTTTGGTTCAAGGTCGCTTTTTAGAAAATATCTAGAAAGATCCATATGTATAAAAACAGCTATCTATATGTGTAAAAAAATTAAGAGTTAAATTTTCTTCTGGAGCCACCTTATGACTGTGTTTACAAATACAGCTGAAAATAGCCTAAGGGACAAAAAAGAGGTATTTCAGAGATAAAGGATGTCGGGGTTTTGTACATTGTCATGAAAAATAAAACTGCCATTTTATTTGCCCTCTTAAAAATACATACTTACATGGTTTCTTCAAATGTCTGTAATCTCAAAGTAACAATTTTATTATATCAAATGAGTCTTAGGAGTTCTGGAGAGAAACATCTTTCTCGCTTGGAAGTGAAATCTGCAAACCCTTAGAATATGAGCTTCAACATTAGGCTGAATATTCTGGATGAAATTTTTACACAACAAATGATCAATAACTGTCATTCATGAGCTCCCATGGTTTGGTGCTTCCTGAATACCCTTTTATCTGACATCTAAGCAGTGATTTATTTCACTGACAAGTAATGTGGCAAGCAAAGTTTTGTGCACATATTCATCATTGTGATTATAAGGTTATTTTCTTAGCACTAACAATATAGTTAAAATTTTCCTTACAACTTCTGGTTGTGTATTTTATTAAGCTTATGAAACTATGGGTTTGAAACTTACTTTTTTACTTCAGTCTACAGTCCAGTGGTGTATTTTTGAAAAACTCTCATACAATTAATTCAGATTTTCCTGAATAATAGAGTAAAAGCATGTAATGATTAGCATCTTAAAATACTAATGAGCAGTAATAACAGAGCAGAAAACCAACTGAGGTGAAAAGGGGATTACACATTTTGCATACAAAAAGTTATTGCTTTTACTGAACGGACCTGAGCTAAGTTATAGATTTGGTCTTATATAACAATATGTAAGGATTAGAGGAATAATTGAATCCATCTTAAAGCTATGAAAAAGACTGTTAAGAAGATTCTTTGAAATAGGGATTTTCTAAAGGATATATGCTATGCAAGAATAACAGCAGTTAAAGGGACAAAGATTGGAAGGGTTTTGCCAATTCTTTTGACTGAGCAGAATCACAGAATAAGCTGAGTTGGAAGGGACCCATCAGGATCATGGAGTCCAGCTCTCGGCCCTGCACAGGACCATCCCCAATAGTCACACAATGTGCCTCACAGTGTTGTCCAAACGCTTCTTGAACTCTCTTAGGCTTGGTCCTGTGACCACTTCTCTGGGGACCCTGTTTTAGTGCCCAACCACCCTCTGGATGAAGAATCTTTTCCTGATATCCAACCTAAACCTCCCTTTACACAACTTTAGGCCATTTCTTCAGATCCTGTCACTGATCACCACAGAGCCTGTTCCTCCTCTTCCCCTCACAAGGAAGTTGTAACTGCATTGAAGTCTCCCCTCAGTCTCCTCTTCTCCAGGCTGAACAGACCAAAGTGACCTCAGCCACTCCTCAAAAGGCTTCCCCTCAAGGCCCTTCACCATCTTTGCTGCCTTCCTTTGGATGCTCTCCCATAGCTTTGTATCTTTCTTATATTGTAGCACCCAAAACTGCCTCCAGCACTCGAGGTGAGGCTGCCCCAGTGCAGAGCAGAGTGGGACAATCCCCTCCCTTGCCCAGCTGGCCATGCTGTGCCTGATGAACCCTAGGACAGGGTTGGCCCTCCTGGCTGCCAGGGCACTGCTGACCCAAATTCAACTTGCCGTTTATCAGGATTCTCAGATCTCTTTTTGTGTTGAAACTTTCCAGCCTCTCATTCCCCTGTCTGTACATCCAGCGCTGCCTCATTCCAGGTGCAGAATCTGGCACTTGCCTTTGTTGAAATTCATAGAATTGGTGATTTCCCAGTTGTCTAGTACGTTAAGGTCTCTGTGCAGGGCCTCCCTGCCCTCACAGGAGTCAGCACCTCCTCCCAGTTTTGTATTGTCTGCGAACTTGCTCAGTATCCCTTCCTGTCCTGCTTCCAAGTCATTTATGAAGATGATGAAGAGCACAGGGCCAAGGATGGACCCCTGTGGAACCCCACTAGTGACAGGCCACCAGTCTGATGTCACTTCATTCACTATAACCCTTTTTGCCCAACTCATGAGCCAGTTTTTCACTCATCACGTGATGTGTCTATCCAGCTGAGTACTGGATATTTTGTGAGAGATGGTATCAAAAGCTTTACTGAAATCCAAAAAGGTTACATCAACTGGCTTCCTTTGGTCAGCTAGGGGAGTTACCTTGTCATAAAAAGAAATCAGGTCTGAATAAAACACCAGATCAAAAACGTAATCATTCTGATGGCAGATATGAATATGTCTATTGTAAATACTTGGCTTGCATACACAATGTGTGGATGTAAGTCAGCTGAGATGACATTTAGAGAACTGGGTTGGGAGGATTCTCAGCTGGTGAGGGGCTCACCGATCCTGGCACAGTGATTTTGTGGGATCTGCTGCCTTTGCTGCAGTGTGACATGATTACCCCACCTGTCCTGATAATTACATTTTTACATTGCTAAGATAATTTGAATTGTAGGTAACCCAATTTTGTCTGGCTGCCTAAAGACTGCTTGACATCTGTAGTCAGAGATTAAAATATTGTGTGATGCACAGTTTCTTGGTAGTGAGCTACAGCTACTGTGCACTTGGACATTAGCCAAAGTCTTTAATCAAACAGATGTATGGGATCCCATACAGTCATATATGGGATTCATCAGAGAAATGTAAGCACCTATTGCTGGTAGTCATCTACACACTCCCTTCAGAGCTAGAGAGAAATAGCCACTACCAGGACACAATTACTAAAGTGGATGTCTAAAAGAGCTCTGATAAATCACTCTTCAAAATTGCTCAGTCGTCTCCCAACAGTGAGAAGAGCTCAGCTTGGTCATAAAACTTCTAAAGTTAAGAAAAATGTATCCTACCTCTGGCAAACAATTTATTATGGTCCTTTTTATGTCATATGGTAATATTACAGATTTACAGAATACTTCCTAAGGGATTTTTTTATTATTTTACATATTTTATTTATACCTCTTAGCAGAGAACAAGCCTACTCTTACTTACAGGGAACCATGATGGGCCTTTTCCCATCAGCAGCAAAGAGCAGAAGCATTTAAAAGCACCCAGTAGATGCTAGCTAGTATTTTCTAACAGATAAGAACTTATAGATAAATGCCAGAGCCATCACTTGTAGTAAGTTTCAGTTCTATAAAGTAGTATAAAACAAAACTTTTACATTGTTCTTCATATTGTCTTTTCCCCAGCTAAATGCATTCCAAGCTTTTGGCTTACATGCAGAAGCCAAAAAGAAATTGGGGATAAGAGCAAACAGACACATTATGCATGGCTTAAATGAAAGGTCACAAAATTATTCTGAAGTTTGTTGTCTACAGAAAACTTAAATTCACTAATATTTGTACTTTGAATCTTGACATCTGAGAAATTTTCTGACAGGCAGTTCTGCTTGTATAGAGACAGGACTATTATCACAGGAATCAGAAGAGAAGGTTGTAATTAGTTTTCTGCATAAACTCTCCTTCAAAAATTAAAGGTTTTGGTTTTGTTTTAAATCTGTGGCAACAGAGAGGTTAGTGATTTAGATGCCAAAAAGAGAAAGCCTCAAGAGAAGATGTAGGATTTATTTATCTCAACATTTTAATTAACACTTTTCAGAAAGAACAAATCACAAAGCAAAAGAGGTGACAACTCTGGCTTATTCTACAAGGATAAAATCTCCTTTTATAAAACCAGAAATTTGTTTATTATATTCAAATCTTGTCTGTAGCAATGACCTGAACCTGAGAAAACTTTCTGCCCCTACGTCAAGTGCAAAGTTAGATCCAATGATGTGCACCTGTGTCTTTTAAGTGAAAAACAAACATTGGAGGATTTGGAAAAAGATCCAAACCACAGAGAGATTTCCATCTTAGCAGATGATTTTTTATATGGCATGGTTACAGATCAGGAGTGGAATATACAAAAAATCAGTTATTGTACCTCGCATATTAGTGTGGCAAATATTTATCTTCTACCTTTCATTTTCTATAAAGCTAGATTCTTTTTTAAAGAAAGCAATGTGAATAACCTACATTACATTAAAAGTTTTGTTGCATTTTTTTTTATTTTTTTTTGTTACCTCTAAAGACTGATGTCTCAGTAACAGAGAATCAAGCTGATCTTTCCTGACTCCCAGTAACTGCATCAATTTCTGCAGCTGAGCAGTGCCTTTAAGTTGTATTGGTTTTACATCTTTTACATTTCTGTTTCCTAAGCAGTCCTTCTTGTAAAAAAAGAAGTCAAATATTTCCTCTTTGGCTCTAATAAAAATGACATTAAGTGATGAAATACACTGAAATATATCCAGTCTCTGAATCCGAAATGTCAGTTATCTGAATCCGATATCTGTCAGTTGCTGCAGTTATTATTCATACAGGTTACTTTAAAATAACTCTATAAACCTATTCAGAGCTACAATGGCATACCCAACAAAGGAAAACTGCTTAAAAATTCACACAAATTCAATATGTTTTGCTTCAAAGTGTTTGAAGTAGCATTCATGTCCTTTTGCAGAAAATAATTTCTCCATTTATTCTTGATATCACTTACAACTCTATTCCAGATTCATATATTTTCAAACATTAAGAAATACAGTTAAAATCATGACAAAACTTTCAATATTTTCCACTAATGCACTTCCAGGTACTGGTCAATGCTGCTGAAACCTGTTCTAAGGTTTTCCCAAGATCATGACATGTAAGTCTTTTGATGTCGACACCTTTCTGAAGATGGATCTCACAGTGTCCTTGTGGAGAGAGTAGAATGCATTTATAGAAGTCTCTGTGAGGTGCAGGATCTGTATGGTGTGAAATAGGAGATATTGGTAAAATAAGGATGAGAAAATAGATTCCAAGATATCCTTACTTTAAGGAGTTGTCAAGAACAGCTTGTGTACTTTCTAGGTATCTCCATGTTTTGTGGGAGAAGTTTTGGTTTTTTTATAAAGTGTTGACGTGAACTGGGAAAATATTTTTTGTGTCTTCTCCTCTTTCAGTGAGGATCCACAAGACTTTTCCCAGACTAACTCTTCAGTGCCTTTTCTCCTAAAATATTTTGAAGCTTTTCAAAACAAGACAAGCAGAAAAAACTCACAGTTGCTTGTGACTGGAATTTATAAATGATAGGATTGAGATTTTGATAAATCAGTAATCAGCAGATATTCTCTTACTAGTCCAGACAGGCAAGAAATATGTGGAAAGTTAGAAAATATGTGTTTAATCAGATCTTTCATTATTACCTAGGGGAAAATGTACACAAGCTTTCAGCACACATTTTCTGAACTGGACAATTATCAATTGCTCCAACATTACCTTTAATAGCACAAACAGAAGTGTGTTCGTTGAAAGACTCCACTATTTTCATGTTAAAAGGACTACTAGAATAAAGTGAGCTGTTCTCTACACTTCATTAATTTCTCAATGAAATGGGAAGTACAGTTTTGAATGGCTGGCTGATTCAAAAGAGCATGCAATTATTTTTAAAAATAAGAGTCCATAGAGAGAGTGTAGGAGCACAATCTAACCAAACAGGACAATATGCTGTAGATTTTTGACCTTCTAATGTTACAGGTTGTCAGAATTTTTTGAAGTGACCTTTTATGCTGTAATATATTTGGCATTTTTTGTGTCAGCCTCTGATTTTCCTTACTATGTGAGTCACACAACTGTTGCTAATGTAAACTTTTCACCTGAGCAATTTATTTATGCACGTGCCTGCATACACACGCACAGAGTAGCAATGCTTTGCCAATGTTGAGAGAATGAGAAGTATATTGTGTTACAGTTTATGAGTTTCTGCTTCTCTTCATCATTCAAACCCACATTTGAAAATTATTTTGCATTTCAGACAAAAAGAGAACACATTCCTCAAAGTTCAAAACCAAGACCTTAATATCTCCCTATTATATTATTTAATGTACTTAGAAGACATGCATTTCCTTTTCAAATTGAATAAATTTTTATGGTAAATGTACAGGTGTAGTATTTACCTTGATTTCTTCACTATACAAATAAAAAAAACTCAGCCTTTCAATTTCTGGCTTCTAGAGACTTTTCAATCATTAATAAATTGTTTTCAGAGGTCTATGATTCGTTGAGGCAAAAGAGGTTGGAAGGTATGGGATAAAGAATTTAAATTAGGCCCCTGACAGATTTGCACAGGCAATTTAAAACCAAATTGTAAGGCTCCAGCTTCACATGTCCACTCCTGTGAGGGGTATTCAATCCAATTGAACCAGGCTGAAAGTATTCCGAATTCATAGAAAATCTTATTTTGCCATGTAAAAGCCTAGAATCTTACTCTAACCCCTTCTGTATGCAACCTTCCCCTAATCCCTTCTTTATGTAAACTTCCCTTCTCCAAAGAGGTTTAGCTGCTTGAGACCAAGGGTTCAAAGCCCAATATTTTATGTTTTTTTGGCTTGGACTGATGAGGAATTTGCAAAGTTGTGAGATGCTGTTGCAGGAAGATCACTGGAGTCACGCAAGGTCAGAACTGTGCAATTATAAAAAAAAGTCATGTCAGAGATAAGTTTATTTTCATTCCCCATGCTTGTGTGAGTGTTACAGGCATTATCCAGGAAGAAATAAGACCTTTTCAGAGGTGCTTGCCAAGTAAGAAAGCAGGTAAAGGCTGCGTTAATTCTAAATTTAGGCTGCAAAGTTGTGATGAACTCCTGTCCATGGATATGTTAAGTGCTGCACAATCTCAATCAAGGAAGATTTTACATTAGATTGAAGAAATACTGAATTCCTGGTTAGAGAGATCATGGATGCACTTACAAACCATGCTAGGCTTCCATACATGGGTCAAATTATATATGATCCCTTCAACCTTTAAAAAGCTTTTTCTATATATCTGAGACAAAATGGGAAGGTCTATCCAAACAGCATTTGTTCCTGCTGTGAGTGTCTCAATGATGGAGACTGAGAGCCTGAGAGAACCTCTGTTTCACACGAACACAAGAATTCTCTAAATACAACACTAGTGACTAAACATAAAAAGCCAAGGTAACCCAAGCATTATAAATTAACTATTTTCTTGTAAAAATTTTATTTCCAAATTTTTGACTCAAACAAATCTTCACATCTGTCAATCAGAAATTCTACAGAAATAGAATAGTAACATGAAAGGCTCATTACAACAAGGCTTGTACTTCTTGAATAAGTCAAGGGTACTGTCAGAGGACCATTATATTATATGACGCTGGAGCTGGAACTGAAGACAGAAAAAGTAATGAATAATGGTTATATACAAAAGCCAGAGGATTTGGTTTTAATTCTGCATTATTGCTAGCTGTGCTGACAGACGTGTTTGTTCATATGACACTGTACAAAGTGAAAAACACCAAAGTCCCAATGGGTGGTTTAAATATATGTCCACTTCCACAGAAAAGCAACAGGAAGACTTCAATGAGTTAGTTAATTAGTTAGTTAGCTAGTTAGTACTAGACAAAGGCAGGATCAGTGCTCCATAAGCCATGGCTGACAAGAGTTTATTCAAGTTGTTCTGAAAAATTTCAGTTTCCACATTTCCTAGCATTTATCATATTCCATTCCAGAAAGTTTTCCAGATGTCTGCTATAAATCTCACTTGCTACAGATGAAGCTTTCACAGCAGGATTTTAACTTTTACCACATAGCTCTTTTCCACAAGTTGAAACTGGAGCCACAAGTCTCTTCTCTCTAAATGACAACTTCTTCAGTCTATCGTGTAGGTCAGACCAGTGTTGCTTCTTGTTGTCTTTTCCATGCTCTCTCCAAGCCTCATTTCTTGCTTAGAGCACAGGACCAAAATCTTTAGAAAATATTCTTAGTGAAGCCTTATCTGTCAGTAGTGCCCCGAGCAGAAAGCCTGCTTGACACATTGACAGTACCTCTGTGCCTGTTTGCTACACTCGAACGCTATTCAGTCATGATCAGTTTGGATCCATTTTAGTCTCCAGACCTGCTTTTACAGTTTTGTTGCCCAGATGTATAATTCTTATTCTACAGTATTGGACTTGGTTGTTCCTACCTGTATGTAAATGCTGGTGTTTCTCCTTGATGAATTACTTTTTCCTTTCTCATGAAGATTTGAAGTTCCTGCCAGTTAGATACCAGCTCAGATTTAAGAAGCACAACTGAAAAGTAATAATATCATGCATTATTGCCTAATCCAGAAAAATTTAAATGAATTGTTTCTATGAGTCAGGATGACCTAAACAAGGATTCTGCTACATCAGGGCTTTTATTTGGCTATCTTTAACTTCAATTTCCTCAAAATACTTTCATCTCCATTTTGGAGAGCAGAGGCAAGGTATTATATACATTACTGATTAACAATACTACTTTCCCAAGGTTTTCATTTTCTTTAGGATTAAACCACCCATGCATTTCAAACCACAAGAGCATACAAAGTATCAGAATGTTTCAGCTGTAATGAAGGTAAGAAAAATTATATGTGTTTATGAATTAGCATTAATTTCTAAATTATCCAGGAGCTGGCACTGAACATGCATATTGAAAGAGCAAAATCATTTTTTGTCATCTATCTGCTGTACCTGGAAGGAATTTTTTCTCCTAAACTACAGGACTAGCAGGCATTTCCAGATAAGAACTCCTTGCAATATTTACAAATTAGAACATGAATAATTGAAAGTGTTTGGACGTGACTATTCATTGGAGAAATGGTATAGAACTTATTCAATCATCTGCAGTGAAATATAAGTATATTTCCTTCATGTGCCCCATAAATATTTGATTAACCACTGTGCAAAACATTAGTAAAGCATCTGCTCAGCATGAGACTGAAACCTGCTTGACACCAGTAAACAGGAGGAATAAACTCTGCCTGGTGGGAAATGTTCAAAAATTTCAGTCTTTGATATTCTGATCTACTGAGTTGAAAAGAATAATGAAAGAAGCATTTAGGATGATGGAACTGAAATGAAAAAGTGTAGGCACCGGCACTCACTTGTTAAGGTGATATGTGAAGTCTGGTGTTTGGTCATGGAATTCACATTTCCTTGTCAAGTCTCTGAATCACCACTTTACCTGAAAAAAGCCCAACCATAAAAAAACTCAACAAAACAAATCAAAACAAAACCCCACAACAAAAAAATAAACAAAACCAGCTCTCTATTGTTTGTAGAGGAGGTGTGGGTAGTCTTTATTAACATGCATTGTTAATAAAGGCCTTAAAGTGGCCAGGGTACTTCTTAAAGTATGGGTTACTTTTCCTCGTACTTACCCATACTTTAAGTATGGGTAATTTTATGGGTATATAGGGAAAAAAATCATCAAACCTTTGACCGTTTCTAATACTGAAGTAAAAACTTCATTTTTTGGGATAAAAGTGCGAAGTGACTCCAGCCTTTTAATTTTAACTTCCAGAAATAAGAAACACTAAGAACAGTTTTGATAAATATGCTTCAGTGTTATCCATAATAAAACTGAAACAGAAAAAAAAAGCAAAGCTATTTGTTAGAGACCTTCACCCCAGTATTTCAGACTAAAGAAGCTGAGAGGTGACGTGGTTCCGGAAAATCATGAAGGTCTTCAAAAACAAAGCAATACTGTGAGCACATTGACATTTCCTGCTGATCATTGCCACAGATTTGAGAGTCCTGTTATCTCCATGGTGTTCCACTATAAACCTAGAAGACTTAAGTTCATATATTTGTCAAAATGGAGCTCCTGAACTTGGAAACATAGGAGAACAGAGTGGAGCAATTTTTCTGCTAAAAGCAATTCTTCAAGAAGCACACAGTATTCACATTAATGCTATTAGGATTTTGATAATTAACAGATATGATGAGATTATGGCACTACATATGGGCCAGCAGGACATCACATTGTTGAGACATTCTTTCTTGTTTCACTCTAACTCAAATCAATGTGCAAGACTCATATAAAATTCATCTTTAGATGGTCCTCCTATCTTTATTAAATAGGAAATACAAAAAAGCCAGTATTGCCTAATACAAACTAGGTTCTTTGTCATATGAAATTTCATCTCTTCATGAAATTGTAAAAGTAAAATGGCAAAGTAAAAGCTCATCATTTTCCAGTATTTGTCCTTATTTGGACATTATTATTGAGCTATGTTAACTTAATTATCTGATGGAGCACAATCCAATTGAATGCAGTGTTTAATATATTTTGTTATATTGCCAAAAATATCAAATTTACAGAATAAATTAAACCAGTTAAATTACCTCATTTTTTTTTAAGGTTATATGTTTGAATATGGTATTCTGTTTAATTTATTGCACTGAATTCTTCGCTCATCAATTAAATCACAGTAAAAGTAGAAATGAGAATCAAAGGTAAAAGAAGACTAAATTATCTTAACAAGGTTTTTCTCCAGTGTTCACAGAGTCCCAAAAGTGCTGAGAATGAAGAATTATGGCTCAAGCAAGGAGACTTTCCTTTCTGATTTTTGCTCACCCAAAGCACGGTTATTCGCTAAGCCTATTCCAGTTGTACTTCCTATTTTTTATCCCAAGTGGTCCCAGTGGTTTTGTATAATGTAGTATTGTACCTCTAACTTGATGTCATATGAATAAATGTTAAAATATCTAGCATAGTAAAGATTTAAAGACTTTTAGACTGTGTTCAGCTATGAAATCTCTCTTGATACTTACAGGATGTATTGAATAAGAAATGGTTTTCTACAGCTTCTGGCCCATTAAAAGTTCATGACAACAATGTATGATACAATTTAAGACCCAAAAAAAGTTTTGAAAATCTCTATTTGTCAGTCAGCAGCTAAGAAACACTGTACCAGAGATTCTGTAACTGTACACTGTAATGGAGAAAAGATTCATAGACTTCTTGACTGGGTATCTCAGTTTCGACAAAACATGTTACCAAGTGTGACATATTCAAACACTTGCAGACAGACACACCCAGGAGTGTATTTGCACACACTTGCTCTAAGCAAGGTGAATCTGAGCATATTCAGTTATTGTATTTGACATAACAAAATAGCTGGTCTTGCACTGTTCACTCATGAATATCTCCACTTCTCAGCCACATTCAGCTTATCTCAAACATTGTGTCATATCTTCACATGCTCCCCCAGGGAACAGTAAACTGAAAAAAAGTAACAAAAGAGAAACCTAAGTTTCCTGTCTATCTCACTGTATTTAATAATTTAAAATAATGTAAGATTTGCTACTCATAAAGATCCTGAGCACTTGCCTAATTTTCTTCTCCAGTATATTATATTGTGATATCAAAAAAGGGACATCTTCAAAAAGGAAGTAAAACAAGCATAATGTCAAAAAAAAATCTAGAGTCCAGAATAAAAGCTCGTTTTAACTACTGCAAAATGAAAAATAAATTAGAAACTCTGCAGATAAAACTTAGTAGAAAAAATATAAGCATGAAATGTGAACAAAACTATACTAAGATGAGAGTATTTTAAAAGCAATATTTTGAAGAAAATAAGAGAAACGGTGGTGGTTTTAGATGCAGTAGTTTCCTAATCTATTTTGCTTAGATTTTGATCTTTTTTTGTTATAGATTTCCCAATCTAAAATGTTCAGGTTTTGTCCCCCAAAATGCATTTTTAAGTACCTCTAGCATATGAAGTTTGAAAATTCTGCCTTTTGTTTCAAAATGAAAAGAAAAACATACCCTATTGTAGTGGTTTGAAAGCAAACCAAGTGAGAGGCTCCAAGTCAGAAAAATACAANACACCTATAATTTTAATTAAAGAATAAGTCTGAATTTGAAGTAGCGTATCTGGTACGTAAATCCATGTGGTCTTTTTGGAAGTATTTTGGCATAATTTATGTAGTATATTTATGTAGCATTATTTAATCCACTGGTTTATTCAATCACTTTTATACTCTCTTCTTTTTAATTCTGCTCATCTCTTTTATTTCTCTTTCTTTCAGTACATTATTTTCTGTGTCTTCTCTTCCACTCATTTCAGATCTCCCTGACCATGTTCTCGATTATGACAGTCTTTTTCCCTTCCTGTAGAATAGCAATAAAGTACTAAAATTTAGGCCTGTAAACTGACAAGTTTAGGTTCCATATCGGAGACTACAGGTGCCACTGTAGCATAGGTACCAATGTTGCATATGTCTGGGTAATGTGAGTTGGCATGTAAAGGAGGCTGCAAGCAAAAATGTGGCAAAATACTTATGGGCATCTGAATAGTTGATCAAAGCATGACTGGGTTTTATGGTAGCAGGTAAGCATTGCTGGAAAACTGCCTGTGCTTTCCCATGGGTCTCCCTGCCTTCATCATCCTTCCCTTCCCTCCTCAGGTTCTCACTGGTTCTATGGGTGAGGGTTTCTGGTCCACTGCTCAACAGGCTTTGGCTACTGTCTTTTATTTTCCACTGTTATCTATTGCTCCTCCTAAGACTGTGCAATGCACCCAGCAGAGTTTCTGCAATTGTTTTCCTGAGAAAGCTTCTCTTTGTCCCTAGCCTTTGAAACTCTCATTTCACTAATTTTCATTCCTAGCACCTCAGGTAGTCTTGATGTAACTTTCCCACCTGCCTGCACATCGTTCCCCACACTCTTTAATTTCACCTCACTTTGCCATGTTTTTTTACCTATATGGCAGAATTGCAGCTGACCTCAGTGCAAGCCATTTCTCCTCTCCTTTGCTACTTGGTCTGATCCCTATAATAACAATAATAATAATGGTGATTATAATAATTTAAAATACTTTGCAGATCTATTGGAAAACACATAAACAAATAAGCAACATTCACTCTACTTCAAATACATTCCTCAAGAGATAAAAGAACAAATCCCCTTCTTGTGAAACTCCTTAATGAAGCCATATTTAACACTATATTTTGCAGTTATAGGTCTTTTATAATACTTACAGGAGCAGGTTAACAATCAACCCTCAATTAAAATATAGAAAGTACAGCACTTGTAAAAATATTACCAGGAAATGCAACACTGTGCAGATGCACAAAACAGAGCTCAAAGTCAATATTTTTTGTGTGTGCACTATAAAAAATACCATATTTAACGATTCAGTCCTCTGCTGTGCAGAGTGTCTCCTGCAGGGTGCCAAGTGCCTTCAACTCTTAAGTCTATCTCTCTCCAGAAGCATTGGAAAATTGAGCTATAAAGCAGTAAGGTACTTTTTTATAAAATAATGCTCTCCATTTGACTTGAAAAGAAATCTTTCAAAGAAGGAGTGAAAGCCACTGCTGAGACATTCTTGACAGAAAAGCAAGTGGATTGAAGTGGCCAGTTCTTATGTTTTTGCGATAACAATTCATCAAATCTCGGTGATCAAAAATGATGGAAAAGGAAATAAAAGGGAAAAATACATGACAGCTAAATGGAGCTTTGAGCCAACCCCTGACTTTGTGAAGTTTGACAAGATGCAAAAGTTTGATGTTTCAAAGTTCTTAAAAATACATTTCTTTATATATCGAGAGGCACTGTTTCCATGAAGTCGATTTTATAGAAGACCATTTCATTTCTTCGTTTTCAGGTACAATTCCATGGTGATCTATCATGCCCAATTCGATCTTTTATGTAATGTTATGTTATCTTTCAAATTACATAATAGAAATGGTTGAACAGGAAATGACAGGGAGAACTTTAAACAAAACCCTCAGGCATGTAAGGGACTGGGTCTCTGGCACAGTGAAGTCACTTGCCACCCACCTCCTGGTAGCCCCTACTCTGTCATGCCATTGAATCTCCAAAGCATTGGGAAACAATGTTTGGTCTAAGACAAAAGTTGTACTAATGCCCACCATCACATCAATTCTGTGTGTAGGAGACCAGAAGGAAGGAAAAAGGGGATTAGCAGGCAGAATGCCCTGCTTAGGATAGGCCAATGTGTCCAAAGCCCTACACAGCATAGTGACCAAATTAGGGTTGAAAATAACAAAACCATTATCATAAAATAACAAGTTAGCTTTGAAGAAAAATCATTGCTAATGATTTTCCAATGTATGTCACTTCTATGATTCTAATAGGGAAAAGTATCATATTAATATATGCTAAAATTTTGATCTGCATTTGCAATTAGCATGAGAAAGTAGTATGTAATACACCATGACTGTCTAAGGAGTTATAGATCAAAAAATGTTCTAGAGATAATTGTTGAGTGTTGCAAACGACTAACTGAATAAATAATTTACAATCCAAGGACTTTGCAGAATTTAGGTCTCAAAGAGAAGGGATTATGAACAAAAAATAGTGTATAGAACTAAATGTTTGAGGGTTCTCTTTTAACCAAATCCAGATCTTGTGTGTTTCTCTCCATTCAATGAAAACTTTGGATTATAAAAAGAGAAATTTTAGAAAAGGATTTGAAAGCAAAGCTACAAAAAAAGGAAGGAATTATCAAAAGCCAAAATATACTTGTAGGGACTCAACATTTTATTGATAGGTAACCTGCCTCTGTAGAAGGAATGACTAGGATTGTTCAGGCTAAGATGAAGGTGATGGAAAGAAGGTATGACAGAGATAAATAAAATCACTGCTCCTTTCATTTCTGGCCCAGGGGCTTTCTGCGCCACACATCACAGAAGTTTCAGAGAAAATTCTAGGGGGAAAAGATCACTCTTTGCTGCCTAATCTTCACTGAGTGTGTCCTGCTGGCCACTGTCAGTGACTGGAGGCTATATTGACCATCTGACCACTATGTGCCCTCTTGTACAGATGCTTATTTAAAGACTGAGGAGCACCACTATATTGTGTATTAAAAATCACAGCAGGAATATAACCTCTAAGTTATAAATCTCAGCTGTGGATGAATAGCATGGGAAGAGGCAATGTACCTTATAACTAATTCTACATCTGCAGTGAATTCTTCAATAAAAAGCTTTTACTCTTATCCTCAGGTCACTTAACATTTTATGTACAATTTTCTTTATTACCAATATTACTATGAATTTAAAATGTCTGGTTTTCCTCTGAAGAATTTGTGAAAAATAAATATGAATAAATAATAGTTACTAAAAATCATCATTATGTCCTATTTACACCCATCTGGTGGATAGGTGTATATAAACTTATGGTGGCTGGATGCAATAAAGTATTTGGTATATAAAAAACATAGTCCATACCAAAATAGTCTACTCATTCCCAGCAAGAACAGATGGCTGTAAGGAGTTATGACTGGTCACACACTGCTTTGTGTGACATTAACCAATAAGATTGGTATTCCTCATAATGTCTAAGACGCTTCTAAATTTGCTTGCTGTCACCATCTGCCAGGATGAGGGTTAACCAAGTAAGTGTAAAAGAAATTTAGTGCAGCTTTACTTATTAGTCCATACAATAGGTACATACAATAGGTACATATAATATCTGTATCCATTGCCTCATGTAGGCAACAAATCCAACAAATCACTTCTGATCATCACTGGTGAAGTTTCCCTCCCTAAATCAAACTTTTTCTTCTGATATCTCTTCTTTTTAATTGGTTCAAGAAACATGACTTCGGGGATCATGAAGACTCTCTAATGCTCTATGTCACCAATTCAAACTATCAGGGAAAATATATGTGAATAGCTGGTATTGCAGTATTATTATGTGACCTCTTTCTTTCCCAAGCATGGTTAAGATTTTTTAAAAAATCAGTCAATGAAGTAGCACAGTAGAGTATGTAGAGTAATCTCTTATGTTAAAATCTGTTTTGAAAGGACAGTTAAAGTGCGTTGTCATCTTATATCAGACAATAGTATAACACCTGGAAGAATATTTTGTAAATGGAGCTTAAAAAAATAGGCAGGCAGGCATACTTCTTATTCAAAGCTTTAGAATTCTTTGAAAGTGGGTGTTGTAGAGAAGAGGGGGAAAAAAAACTAAACAGAAGAAATCACAGAGATGTTAACTTGAAATATATGTAGTTTTCTTTTGCAAACATCTGGGTTTAATTTCAAACTCCACCAAGTGCTTTAGTCTTGAAATCAGCATGACTTGTGGGACAGTGAGAGCAAAATAAATATGAAAATAATGTGCTCCTGAAAATGACTGCACAGTATAATAGATTTCAATGTTTAGAAATTTATCTCAATATTCAGACAAAATTTTCTTATCCTTAGTTACATCTTGTTACTGCTATCAAGAATTCAGCTTATATAGCTGCACATGATATTGTATGTAACAAAATTACTCAACTCTGAAAAAATGTTTCCCAGATTTTTTTGCCACCAGGAAACAGTAGTAGATGGTCAAGTACTGTTTTAAGATTATAATTATTAATAATTTTTTGTTCATTATTAGCCATTAGTTTGTGGGTATGAAACATCATCTTTTTCCTGAAGAAAAATTTTATATTTAAGAGGTTTGTATTCAATTGCATTAGTCACCTTTGGCAGCATTTTAAAATGAATTGCATTTTTGGTGGAGAAAGAAAAAGGGTGAAGATATTAGAAGGAAATAATTGAATGAGTCCATGCTGTTAATTAATTATTAATCAGAAGCTGATGAAGTGACTTTCTAATATAAATCTCCACAATGGGGCTTCTGTTCAGTAAAGAGTAACTTTGTCTTTCATTACTTTGGGTTCATAAATGTAGTGATTCTGTTTCTACAGTTAGCATAAATCTGCTCTAATGAAGATGGTGAAGTGTAACACAAAAAGCTCTTTTTGTTCAAAAAATACTGCTCATTTTCCTTATTAGCTATTGTCAGTATTCATGATGCAGCAAGACATCAACACTGTTAAGACATCAACACAGTTAAGATGAGCATCCTACATCTGGTCAAGTTTTGTTCATCAGCTCAGATGAAGGCTCAGTTGAAAAGCTGAGCAAACAAAGGTGCAAATTTTTGGCATAGCTGAAACTTGTAGCAGAACTCCGACGCTCATCTCCACCCTCTGACAAACATCCTCTGGGGTCATAGGTCTACCCTATTCCTAATTTTGAATTTCTGGTATTACCTTCTTGTCAATCTGCACTTGACTAGTGCAGGAGGGTTTTGTTTGGTTGGTTTTTTTCTTGTTTGTTTGTTTAGAGCAAACTGAATGTACTTGCTTTTTGTGAGACCCAGGGACTACTCTAGATTTATGCATTCTACCACCTTGGAAATATTTTCATATTACACTGAAATCAAGCACTAATTACTGAGTCATTTCAAAAAGGAAAATCTCTATTTCCTCTGTTTCCAAACTTCATCCCATTTCCTATACACTCACTTTATATAAAGATGTTGATTATACATCAGTTTATGTCTGCAGAGCTCATGAATATGAAAAAAAATGCCTAGCTATTACTGTTAAGGTGTTGTAACTGCGGGACAATTTTGCTGGAAAAGGTAAAATATTTTGTAATGTCACTGAATAAACTCTGCTATATCATAGTAGCAGGTGTCTTTTATTAATTATCTATTAGTTGGCATTTTGCTCCACTGCCTCATAGCTGATCCTTAAATTTTATGAGATTTAAAACATTTGTTTACACAATACTTGTACACTGGAGAAATTCTGCTTTGTGCTTCTTATAGAACTCCTTAGAATTGAAGCATTTTACAGAAAATAAAATTACTGGATCATAAATCTCTATAACTTCAGGCATTTAAATTCCTAACTGAATGCCAAAACATCATGATAAGTTTTAAGGTAACTGAGGTTTACTGGGATGTAAATTTCCAAAATTAAATTTCCTTAGGTGCATAGAGATCTCCTGTTTACTTCTAAATCTGTTTCAGACTTGTCTGCCATGAGTACTTGGACGAGTACACTAAGTACTTATCTGCAGAGCTTAAGCAAAACATCCACCAAGAGCATCCTGCAGATTAGGTCACAGAGCAAAATTAAACAGCTGGTAATGGTGCCTTAATAGTCTTTCAGCTAACAAGTCAACAGTGCTTTCAGGATACAGAATATCTTGGTTTTTTCCATTCTCATTCCGTGATATATGATATTTCATTGAGAAAAGCAAAATACTAAGAACTTGTAGCTGCTAGTATGATAAAAGTTTGGGTGTTCCCATTTTTCTTTTTCTTTTGAAGTTATTCCACTTGCACAGTGTAATTAAATATTGACTCAGCCAAAGACCATAAGAAACTGGTCAGACCAGTTTACATGTAGAGGTGAAGGGAAACATGGATTTTCCTTTCCAACACAAATTAATAAAATATTAGTGGAAGAAGGAACTGGAATCCTGATTCTCTCCTTGAGAATGAGTGCTCTACTAAGAGCAATTAAATCAATCTTTTTGGAAGATATATATTTTCTTAGGCAAAGTGGAACAATACCAGGCAGGCAAATTGAGGGTCCCTCAGCTCATCTGCCTGATGATTAAAAGACCCTTCTGGGAGATATGGCTTCCAATCTTCATGGAGGGATGAAACATTTAGCACTGGTCTCCCCAGGCTGAAAGGATTTAATTACAAATTTGTGTACAGAAGTACAGTCTTGAAGGTGGGCTGGTACTTAAACTGTAGGGAAGTAAATGATTTATTCCCCTGTCCTCAGCATCTTAAATTATCTTAAACAATCCTTTAGTCCATATGCTTGATTTTGTGAACTTGACAGAGGGCTATGAATTCCTTCTTTCAGTTCAAAATAAAATTTGATTTCTTGACTTGGTCATAAACGATTTGCACAAGCTCATACAGCCAGTAAAAGATCAGGTACTCATGATCCACACTGATGATTCTTCAGTTACTGTCCTTATGTCAAGGCTGTCTTTCATTTTGCTCTCTCCAAGAAAGATGAAACTAACACAGATGTGAAAGCCTAGGCAGAAAACATCTTCATATTTAAGGAAAAGATTGAGTTCCCAATCCATTATTATTTCACTTTGAATGATTCTAAGCAATTTCACTCTAACACAGCATGTGTTAATATATTTTCAGTGGTATGAAATTGAAATCCACTTGAAATCATATTTACAGAGTAAGTAGGTGAGAAAAAGAGAATGTAGTGCTAATGTTTTCTTAAATATCATACTAAATGTATAGTATACTACATTCTTTCACCTAATTCTTTCACATTGCATCTTGTTTCATGTGTAAATCAACAGTTAGGAAATCTCTTCCATTTCCTATGTATTTCATTGGTTTGACAAAAACACCTCTTTAGATTGCCTAGGATACAAGTCTGCTTCACTGGTCTGAAGAGTCGTGGATTTAACAACAAGGTTTTTAACTTTTGGTTCCTTGCTTTTCTTAATTCATTCAGGGCTTGAAAAATATCTTGACAATATTGAACCAAATACACCTACTATTGTAAAATAACAGCCCTGAGTTGCTTAGTGTGAGAGACTGGATATTATATTGAATCATTGAGTACAGTAGTTACTTTTATCAGAAAAATTAATGGCCATGAAGTAATAGAAGTGAACATAGAGGTTTATTGCACATAGTAAGCTTGGGATGGAGAAAAAAGCAAGGAACAGCTATTTTCAAAGTATTATTGTACTTTGCCTTTCTATCCCCCCACGTGCCCCTTCTGCAAGCCCATCTTTTCCCCAGTGACACGCACATTGTACGACAGTTTATATATCAGCAATGAACTTCTGGGAAGTACAAAACTCTTGTAGAGCCCAAGACTTTTAAAAATATTTGGCTTTGTTCCCTTATACCACATTATTTTTAAAACCAGTTATAAAAATGTCAGTGTTTCTAAACAAGCAATGACTTTAATAGGGCTTGCATTTAAGTAATATACAATTCTCCTCTATGGAAAAAATATTCTGGATGTTAAAGACTTTTTTTGAGTGAGCTTGTCAGTTTGCTTTATTTTGGATTTAAAGACATTAATATAGAGTACATTAGAGCTGCTGTACTTCAAGATTAGGGTGGCACTAAAATTAACTGAAAGTCTTTTTTGAGGCAAAGGAAAACACTCATCAAAAATTATTTTGAAATAGTGGCAGTGGTGCATATTTTTAAAGTTATTATTTCGCATCTCAAATAACAAAGGACTAATAGGCTGACAAAGGTAAAAATCAAAGAAACGTAAATAGGAGTATGAATATAAATAAAATGGGAGCATGGTGAAGACTAGGACCCATAAATGTAATTGAACCTATGACCTCAACAAATCAATATTATTTGAAATACAAAGAATATGGCTCAAAGAAGAAATTGCACTATACCTAGACTTTGTGATCTCTCCTGATGCAATTTTTTATGGTCTGTTATAACTCAAAACATTCTTCTTCTGCTCAGCTTCTGAACCTCTAAGTCTGAAAATACATGTTAGTGTAAGACAGGTGGCATATTGGATGAAGGCAAGTATTTGGGCTAAACTGAATATGGTACGTAAGTGCCAGTCCTAATCAGAATAAGTCTGACTACCTTACTTCAGGTAAGGTTTCTTGCCTACTTGCTTGCTTGAATCTTGCTTTATTCCCTTTAAATAATGTCAGATTTCTTTCAGAAAAGGAAGAAGAAATGTTGCCAAATACTGTCATAGTATAGTTCTCTCAAAATCTAGAGTTTCATTTCTGTTAGTATTTTCAAGTATAATGATGGCCCAAACAAGCATAAATTTGTATACCCTACTAAATATTTGAAATTTCTTTATAAATATTTTTAAAATATTTCATTTAGATCAGCAGAAGTGTTTGGTTTAAAATTGAGGGATTTTTGAAGAAAAAGTATTGAAGAATTGAATTTCTTCCTCGGTAGAATTTCTACTGAGTTGTCATATTTCTATGTAATGTTTTGATTTTTATGAATGTGTTCCAGATACTTGGCCTGAAACATTTATAGTAAGTCTTGAAATATTTAGTGCCTTTTTCAAGCCCAGTTCTTCAAATTATCACAGAATCACAGAATNTATCTAATCAGATGCAAATTTTAGCTATAAAAGAGAGAAACATCATACTTATTGTTGTGGAATAAATATTAGTTGTGTGATCAAATTTCACCCTGAAGGACAAAAATCCAGAAGACAAATACCATATTCTCATTAATGATCTGGATCTTTACAGGTCTAATCTGTTTGTAAATGATCACATTTTTTGTGGGTCTGCTTTTCAAAGGGCTGGAAACAATGCACAAGCAAACTTCCCAATAAGTAGCAAGGAACACTGAGCCGGTGCCCCATCTACAAGATGGGGAACAGGGAAACTCTCACAGCACACTTGGTAGGAAGACACAAGTAGAGTTTTCTCTGCGAGAAAGGAGCTGAGTTAAGACGGGGTGTGTGAAGGGTACCCTTGTTGATTTAATCTGCAGAACCCCTCACTTTGAGGAGTTGAAAGAGGAAGAATATGTTGTAAAAATGTAAAAATCATTTGCACCTGTCTGATGCAAAGAGGATGAAATTTTGGGAGCAGTGTCACTGTAGGAGGGGTTTTGGATGTTATAGATTATCTCCTTGATGAATTTCTTATACAAGAATCATTAAAGCTGAATTAAACTTGATATATGGATTTCTTTTAGAGTGGAATATAACTGAGTCTGAAAGGAAATAAATATTTAATATTATAGGTGGCCATACTTTCTTAATAAATTGTTGGCAATGAAACTGAACCTGAATGCTGACTAATTCAAGTGATTCCTGCTCTCTAGATGTATCAACTAGATATAATTATTATACTTTAAAATTACTTTAAGAAGTATTTTCTTCCCCTGACAATGCTGTTTACATCTGTATTTATTATATGTAACAAATTTAAACTTGCAGTAATATTATATTTTCTTTTCTATATAAAAAGTATGCAAAAAAATCTGAGTTTAAAAACAATTTAAAACACTTAAAGGATACTTAAAGCATCAGCTGAATCTAGAGGGGGTAAATTGTCCTTGAAAGACATGAAGACAGTTTAAAGGGGAATTTATAATCCTTCTCTTGGGTTTGACAATATTAATTTGTCTCAACTATTTCAGAAGTGCCCTGGCCACGGTGACACTTTCCTAAGTGCATTCTAATAAGGTGATACTGTGTCATTAAATGAGATGGCATTCAGCAGAGAACAGTAACTCAAAAACAATTGTCATGGAATATAAGGTGATCTGTTACTAATAAATGAAAATTGCATGTACTTTATGAGATCAGAACAATTATTCTGCAAACAAACCACAACACTTTGTGTGTAGAGGCAATGCCACTTTTTAACCTGATATATAGAGTTGTATAGCATTGTTTTCTCAGCTAGACTAGTGTTTTTTCACTATCAATGAACTGCTGAGAGGCCATGTCTGTCATCAGATTTTCAATGTTGTGGCTGTTTGGTGTTTCTCTTACCTGTAGGCGAGTATTACCAGAGTCACTATTGTCATATTCTCTGAATAAATAATTTTAGGAAGCATTGCCATTGTTTTCTAAAGGTGTATATCACTTAAACAGATCTTGGCAGAAAGCAGATTCTTTCCTTGGGGTGCTGGAGAAAAATGATTCCTGAGTAGGCTGAGAGTTTCAGATATTAAGCAGAAAGAAGATCAAGAAAGTGCAATTTATTATCTACCCATATGGTAGAAAGAAACAAAAGCAACCAAGAGACACCCTTTGCATCAAAGTGAAAGGAGGGCTGAGTAATTTGGTGACAGTTATCTTTTCATTCAGCAAGGCGAGTAGCTGCCACATATTGAGAATATTTTTTCATTTGTTGGCTGCCATAATGCCAATGTTCATATCTTCATGTATTAAAGTTTTCTCAAGGCCATTTCTATGGGCCTTCTAGATTGTTTCAGGCCTAGGATAAGTGACAGCATTTCTTGTACAGAAAATAATTTATTAGAAAATAGCCAAGCTGCTGGGTATATAGATTATCCATGTATTTTTTTTAGAAACCCAATAGTGTTTCCACTGGACTGGTTCTGCATCAATGCCTTTCTGGTAAGATATTTATATCTATTAGGCAAATTTTACTCTAGCATAAGATTGACAAGTTTAATGGCAGTTGTTCTTACTTAGGCCATGGTACTGCAAGGAAAAAGGCAATTACTCCCAGCCAGATGAAAGAAATTTTGGGACAGTATTTGACACAGTAATTATTTTAAATGTTTTAAACTACTAAAGTAATTCAGAGAAAATACTCTTTTTTTCTGATTTTTACATTAGATCAAATTGGCCATGTGCAGGCGCTGAAGAACCCACAAAGCCTCTTTGTATTGCCAAACCAGATCTGCCCTCTTCAAGAGCTGTGAAGAATCCTGTGTGCTAGATTAGTGATTCCCACCATCCAAGGTAGCAGAAAACTTCACATGCACCATGCTCATAAGATGTCAAATACTTATAAATTATGGTAACCATATATATTTTAATCCATTGCGACCTAAGATATTTAAACTTTAATTTTACCAGGAAACATTGACAACAGGCAATGACAGTGAATGACAGTAGATTGACTAGAACACTATTAGAATTGATCCAACAATGTCAAAGTGGTTAATTCTGTTTTGGGTACAAATTCTAGGCAGCAGTTCATGCAGGGAATAAAAGAATTTGTATCTCCTATGTAGTTGCAGGAAGTTCAGGACACCTGCAGCAGGCAGAGATACAGATGTGGAGTTCACAGATGTGTCCTTACTCACTTGAAAAGAATGAACCAGTATCAACTACCATTTTGGTCTCTTCTCTTCAACAGTCACTTCTGTTCAAATGCTCCTACTTGAAAACTGCCACTGATCTGAATGATGGCAGTACAGTCTGCGAAGAATTTCTTTTAGGAAATCAAAATCACTTTGGCACTTGTGGGTCAAAAGCCAAGTGTTCTTTTCTATAGAAAAAGTTATCAGAAGTTCACACACTACTTGCAATATCAGTGTCAGAGACCTCTCACCAAGAAGCCAGATTCACTCCACACTAATCTGAAATTCCAAACAATTTAAGTCTTTGTGGTATGAACACAACCTGCATCTGTAAAAGGTATGAATAAATTTTAAATGGTAAAAGTAATCATTATTTTTGTAAATCATTATGGTATAGTAACTCCTATTTTAGCATGAATACCTGAGATTGAATAAAATCCTTCCTTTCTAAACACATTTTGTTTTAATTTTCATATTTTCTTTCTGACAGAGACTGCTGTATACAATTTCAGAAAGTTGTTCCTTCTTTAAAGTCTGAATGTGTCTTCTAACTTGATAGGATGTATCCATGGTGAGGGAGCCGGTTTATGTCGTTGCTAGGCCACTCTCAATTCTCTTTGAAAGTTCATGGGAGTTGAAGGAGGTTCCTGAGGACCTGAAGATTTCTGTCTTCAAAAAGGGCAAGGAGACCCAGAACTACAGTGTGGTCAGCCTGACCATGACCTCTTGAAAGGGGTAAATAATCCTGGAAGCTATTTCCAAATCTATTAAAAAGGTTTGACCACCAAGAATGACACGAACAGTCAGCATGGCCTGTTCTGACCAGCCCTGTAGGTCAGCCACTGCTGGCATACTCCAGGGGCTCATTCCAGGAAAGTACTGACTTACCTCCTTACTGACTGACCTGGACAATGAGGCAAGCTGCACTCTCAGCAGGAGTGATGACACACACTTGGGAGAAATGGCTGATACATCTGATGGATGTTCCCCCATTCAGAGGAGCTTCAGCAGGCTGGAGACAGGGGCTGACAATGAACTCGTGGAAGTCAGCAAAGTAAAACGCCAAGTCCTGCACCCAAGTAGGAACAGCCTGGTGCACTAATACACACAGTACAGGCTAACCAGTTGGAAAGCTTTTTACAGCAAAGGGGAATCTCGGTACACATCCCAGTACAAGAGTCATGGACACTGACTTCAGAGACAATAACCTCTCTCTTCAGAGACAAGACAATGCTTGGAGCATCTGACGTACCGGGTACAGCAGAGAGAGCCTGCAGTGTTCAGCCTGAGAAGTGAATGTTCAAGGACCTCTTATCCATGTATATAAATACCTGATGGGGAACTAAATAAGACAGTAACAAACTCCTCTCTGAAGTGCCCACTGAGGCAGGAGGCACAAACTGACAAAAAGGAAATGCCACTTAAACATCAGAAATATCAGTCTCCAGTCTATCTCCAGGAGATATTCAAAGTCCCACTGGATACTTTCCTTATCAATCTGCTCTAGCTTGCCATGCTGTGGAGTTAGACTAGAGGATATCCAGGGTGCCTTCCCACCTCAGCAATTCTATAATTCACTGATTTGGTCACTTATGATGACCCATGGTTGCAGACTTGTTTCTTTAATTTACTTGGGTTTAAAGTTTCTACTTTTCAAATTCTACTTATATATGATAAAGTCATCCTCATTCTTTTGCAAGGCAAGTCTGAGTAAAGTTGTTATTTTCCATATGGATAACTAAATGCAACCTCATTGCACAGCAATGCTGATGTTAGTTCTGTTGCTGTTCAGATGTAATAGGAATATATTAACAATGAGGAAAACATTTTAAAATTAAAAACATGAACAGCAAATTTAATTTCTTTCTATTTCTAAATTTATTTCAGCTAATTCATAGTTTGGAATCATATTTATTATAGAATGGAAATGAAAACAGATATTTATTGTGGCTGAAAAATTATCTATTTATGCCACCAGTGCACAATACTGGAACTGGAAGTCATACAGCAACGAGTGAGACACCATTCTTAAAACAAACATGACATTGCCTTTGGTTTTTCAGTTTGATTTTTGTGAATTACAAAATTGATTTTTGTGAAAAGAAAAAATTACGCCAAATGCAAAACACTTTGCCCACTGATATCGTAACAGAGTTTAAAAAGAGAAATAATAATTTGGAAAGAAACTGAGCATATTTCTCTTTCTCTGACGAGTCTGTTCCCACACGTTGCTTCTTGTGCAGTCATTTCTGGCCTTAATTATCAAGAGCTTTTTGCTGGAACCTGAAGATCTCTATAATAAACATTTTTCACTTGTTCCTATTAGCTATGAACATGAGACAAGTCTTGAAAATATCCCTATATGACTATGGGCTGCCTTTATTAAGACCTGAGTCTTTTATTTACAGTGTGATTGGACAAAAGGATGCAAACCAGCTCTAAGCCATAGCTAGAAGAAGATGTGGTTTTGGCCATAACAAGTCAACCACGATAACAATAATGCAGCTGCATGGCTTCTAATTCAATACCTGTCAGCTGAGATCCTGCACAGCTGCATAGCTGACTCCTACCTGGCCATCCAGGTGCATCTTTCTGCAACAGACCAAGTAGATCTAGTGCTCCCTAGGCAAGAACAGGCAGTAAAAGACAAATGATGTAGCATACAATTGCTGCACAGCAGAAACGTCTAGGGAAACAAGTTTTCATTGTGTTTGCAAAATCTAGTGAACTTTAATATGGCCCGAAGCACTCACATGGAAACACCAAAGAGCTGCTGTAAAATACTGCCATTTATTTTTGTATCTTTCAGATGGTGCCCACCTGCAATATAGCTAGGCTGGGAGATGAAACTCCCTGCAGTAGTTTGCTTATGTCAAGCAGATCTCCTACTGTGTCCTGTGGATAGCAGCAGGTGACAAAGGGCAGAGTCTTTGGTCCAGGAGGATATTGATTGCATTGTAAGTCAGTTAAGAAAAGAGTTTGAGCTGATGCATGTTCCCTGTGAGCACAAGTCCCCAAGAAAAGTCAGCAGATCAGCATAAACCTGGCAGATACAGGAAAGGAGCAAGTGTGTGAAGCAGCAAGAGATCCCCTTTCCCAACACATGAAACCCCAGTAAGATAGTAAAAGTATTGAGGAGAGAAAGGCAAATTTAGGCAAATAAGTCACTACATAAGCCTTGCCCAAAGCATATGGCTTGGCCAGAGTGAGACTGTGCTCCTCTTAGGAAGTCAGGGTTACAACCAATGGTCGGGTTGCTCAGAAAGCATGGCAGTGACAGTGCTACAGACACACACTTTTAAATATGAAACCTTAAAAGATTAAAATATCTATACAGAAAGGTAGTAATTAAACTAGCAAATTAATCATAAAGAAAATTAACATTTCAATGCAAAGATTTGTATCTTTGTGTGCTTTTTTACAGTTTTTCTAAATATCAATGCTCAGGTGGCTCCAAGAATTTTTGAATGACCCACACACTCTGTAAGTGTCACAATAGTACATTTATGCCACAAGAAATTGTTGTGGTTCAAGTTGAAATACATCCTTCCAGAAACTGTAGAAACCCTCCAGCCTTAACTCTCTTATTCTTACTAGCCTATTAAGCAAAATCATTTTACCATTCTTCTGGAAGCACAAAGAAATTGAAAACAATATGCATGCTTTATTTTGTAAGTAAATTGTCATAAACTATAGCACAGCTCTGAGCATTATGATAAATCAGTAGATAATGGTTTCTGTATTTATTGACATAATAAAATAGACTAACATATTCAAGTCTAAATGGCCACCTATTTTTATTAAACTGAGTACAAGTGCCCTGTACATAATATCACATCTGAATAATTACAAACATGCCTAATTCACAAGTTCTCTGTCAACGCTGAGGGTGAAAAAATGCTCTGGATTCTTATTTCCAGAGCTAGAAGCCAAATTTATTTTTAAAAACTAATAGCTCTAAATCTCAAATTTGCTTGTTTAATGACCTGAGTTATCTGAGAATCCATCTTAATTTTCAGACAACAAAAAAGAGGTCTGTATTTTAGCTGGTTTGGGGCAGGAATGAACATTAATATTTCTGACTTCTGAACTTCCAGCTCTTCTGGGAAAAAAAGTGAGTGATATTACTGAGGCATGACATTCAATCCCAGCATATGTTATCTTTAACTTGACCCCAGCTGACTGATCAAGAATAGCAAAGAATTCCTGACTTCACAAATAAGTATAGCTTACAGAGTCAAAAAAATGATTCTACTCAGGGACTATTATATTTTAGAAGGAGAGCCATGCAAACACTCACCTTCAGTGCATATGCATTTCTCAGGCATCCTTTATTCCCCCTCCTTAAATTGCTTTTCTCTCAAACACCCCTTGACCTAGAACTTATTTTTAGTTGGAATGAGGGGAACTGGAAAGAGGCAATGGACAGACAGTAAGCGAGATGGGACAGGATGCCCAGAAACAGATAAAAAGTATTGCAGGGTATTTCATCATTGGTGAGAATACTTTATTTTTGAAGTAACTATATGGACTGATTCTCTGACAGTATAAAACATACACGTCTTTATGTCATTATACATGTCATTAAAAAAAAAGAAAAAATATTTCTTGAGTAAGACTGTGAAACAATTGATGCTTGCTAATCTGACAGCACTACAAGCAGTTAAATAATGCCTGTGAGACTGAGCAGCATCATTAGGTACAACGAGGTACAAGTTTAGACAAGTCTCACAACCCCCCCTGTTTTTTGCCTATTATTTCCAATCTCTTTTGTGTGGAAAACATTCTGCTCACACTCTGTTCTTTTTCAGACCATAGAAGCATTTCCATTTTAAAGAGGTTAAGTAAAATTTTTGAAAACTCTAATAATTTGGCCAGCACTGACATACTAGCTTCATTATTAAATTTTAAAAAAAAAGCCAACTAGAAAGAACATTGAGATATAATGAGGAATGTTCTTGGTGTGTTAGGTAAAGGAAATAAATACTGAAAAAGAAAGAGTGCTCATTTAAATTGATCACTTATCAGCATTAAGCAGTAGGTACAACAAAATGGTATTTAACAATGTCCATTTTTTCATTGTGTATAAGGAAAAACCCTATCTGAGGTAAACTATCTCTAGTCACTGTCTGTTTAATGGAAATCATTATATAAAGAGAGGCTATACGTAACAGCATGAGGTGCACAGGCAGAAAAGAGAACCAGCATAAGAAAATAATATGACATAGTCATGCCCTCAGATGAAGGATCTGTCTGTTCTATTTTCCTGCCTCTGAGGGTGCCCTACTTCTGACAGCAAACACCTTGAAAAGAGGTTAAAGGAAAGATAAGCATGCAGTCACACAGGAATTGATGCAGTCACTGTGGTCATGGAAGTGCTGGAAGGCTGGCCAGAGGATGGTATCGAGGGCTGAAACACTGTAGATGACACTTGATCCCAGCTGCCTTTTATTTATGCAGTACTGGTATCCTCAAAATCCTCATTTAACTTTTGCTTGACCCCATAAGCATGCAGTTCTACTCTTTAGTGATTCTAGCAACCAGTTATAGATCTAAAACTGGTAGAACCCTATGAAGAATTCAGATTCCAGAAATGCACACGGTGAGAGTCCCATCAAGGCACTGGTCTGTAATGAAAAAGTATGGGCCTTTTAGGCTTGAAGTCCTGGAGGCAGAGTTTACACAGTAGTTTTATGACTGAAATTTTATTCCATTAAAATGATCTGCAGTTGCTTGAAAGCAGAGTAAACAGGAATTCAAACCAGATACTGCAAACTTGCAATTTTCCAATGTATGGATGATATTTACTGTATTCTCTGCTTAATTCATTTATAAAAAAAAAAGTAAATTTTTTTTTTTTTTCCTGTGAATATGTGATTTTGTTGGGCCTCATCTTTACTGTCATAAGTGAGTTCGCTGGAACTGAACAGATACTTTTTTAAATGAGTCTGTCTGCATCATGAGCAGTAATATCTTAAACTGAGACATCCTAAGCTGCATGGGTCCTTAACTAAATGTCTTGCCACAAGGGGCTTTCATTAGTATTCTGTATTTCAAAAGCCCCTAATGAGGCCTCTGTGGCAGAAGGTGTCCTTAAAATTGTATCCTTGACAAACATATTCTTGATGTTAATTTCATTAGGAGACAGTATTAGAATGGAAAGAGATTTAAAATGGCAACAATGAAAATGATGTACTAAAGTATGTTCCAAATCACGTAAAACAATTAACGCTTACTGAGCATTAACAACCAACATTGTCTTCAGCCAACTCATTAGCAATACCATTTTTAATGAAAAAGAGTGCAGTTTCACCCCTACTGATTCAGTAATGCTATTGAAATATAGGCATGAAGTTTCTAGCTTCGACACATTTGAACACTTACTGACTACTTTTGTTGCATGATTTAGAAAAGTGTAATTTCTTTCAAGCATCAGAACACCTACCTTCCAAATAATTCTGCATAAGAATTTAAACAAAAATATTAAGAAGGGAAAAATTTTCTGTAATCAACAAAGCAAGGTGGAGGCAGGGTGGTGATGGAGGCAGAGAGTTAAGTATTAAAACTAGTTGAATTTTAAAGTGGTTTGCATTTTACTGTCTAGAGTTGTAATACCCTATTCAACACACAAGAGCATTTAAACTTAAGGGACCGGAGCAAGAATATAAACCACAATGGCAACACAAGTCTAAAATGTCCTTTGAAGGACTAGAAGGAAAATATTTTCATTTGAACAGAATATACAGAAGTGTAAAATGCATGAACGCTGTAACAAATGGCTGGAAAGGGAATATATGAATTGGATTGCTCTGAAGATGATGCATTTACAGTGTCATTACTGAGCTCAGCTACTTAAATTGCCACTGAGGTGATGCCTAGAAGTGTAATTCATTTTGTGATTTTAGGCGCCGCAATGTAAGTTTACTGCATATGAAGATAAAATTTTATCTTTCTTTGGCAATAAAGTTCAACTGGAATGAATCTTTGACTGACAGTAGGCAGTGTTCTACCTCCAGTCTCTTCAAAGTATTATTCTAGGAAACAGCAACTTTGATTCTACACAGAACTCTTGAGAAATTCCTCTTAGTGGCTACTATGTAAGATAAATTAACCAATGCATTATTTACCTATATTTATTCTTACCCTTCTATGCAATTTAAAGACACAACTTCCTAATTTGGGGAAAACTATTCCTTTGTATAGATGCAGTGAGTACAGGCATTCATTAAACAGGTTGTCCTGGGTTGGCGNGGTCTTTTCTTTATGTTAGAAGCTGCTTTAAAGAAGGGCTAGAGGGTAAGACTGCTCATCAGTATTTTTCTTTAGCTTCAGAATCCTACTACAGGAAGATTTAGCACTGTTTGTATGCTTTGAGATTGGAAAACTGGGAACACTGGATTGCAATGATTGGATTGGATTGCTTGCTACTGTTGCAAAGTAGCAAGCAGATAAAATGAGGTGAGGAACAGGTGATTCTAATAAGTGAAAGATAAGCCTATCGTACAAGCCAAAAGGTTTTTCTAGAGCTCACCAGTGCTCTAAACAATATTGGTTTCCAGTGAGAGAAAAAGAACAAAATATAAAACACTAATAATAGTTTTATTTCATTTTCATTACCACTGTGTTGCAAGAGGTGTTCCTGTCAGTTCTCTAATATGCCTCAGTTAGTAGTCCAGTGCACAAGAAAAGAAAAATTTCATGCAATTTTCAAATAATGAATGTGACCCATTTTTTTCATTGCAGGAAAAACTCTACTAGTGACATCAAAAAACCAGAAAACAGTACATTACCTATCCAGTTCTTTTTACATGACTGTGAATTCTCAGAACCAAATAGAAGTGGTATTTATACAGATTTCCTTGGTGAGATTCCTTCTTTTCTCAAAGCTTGTGACCTTGTAATGCCACTTACAATTATTGCAAGAGAACATATACATGTGCACGTGTATAAACTGGTTTATTTATGCCTGCCTATGCCTAAAGCATAAATATTTCTTTTTAAGCAATACACCAGGAAAAGAAAGTAATAGGCAATAAAAATAGCTTGGATTTTCATGTGTTCTTATTTCTGTGATATGAATATGCATATATATTCAATTTGCAGTTGACAATTGAAGAAATGTAGAAGCTATTCAAAAACCAGTAGAAAGCAGAATTATGAGAAGAAGAATAGGGTAGTGGTAAATAACATTCTTCATGCTGTGACACAACATACACCGACAACCTAATTTTATGTATATATTTTAAGATGATTACTATGATATAAACAATTATTCAAGATGGGTTTAGGAATTTATTCATTCTGAAATACTTCAAGAAAATCTAGTAGAATCAAGAAGTTGGAGCAGATTATGCTCTTGTGGGTGGAATGTGCTCAACAGTCTTAAAAAAGCACAAGGCATAAATAAACACTTAGAAATTTTGATGCTGCTTTTAGCTAGCAGCAACAGAGATGAGGAGAAAATATGAAGTATTTGGTGTTTTGTGGGCATTTTAGGCCATAGATAGACTTGGAACATCATTCAGCACCAGAGTACTCTGGTCTCTGGTCAAGAATTTTGATTTCAGAATTCCTGCCGAGGTGAAGGAAAAGCCCACACAAATGTTACCTAATAAAGGTGCAGAAAAGATGGGTCCATACCTGGGGACCCTGTTTTTTTAAAAATATATTAAGATCTCAAACTTTGAGTTTAAAGGAAAAAATACTGCTTTAGAGATTTTGAAATAAAACATGAAAATTCAACCCTGCTGTATCTAGTGCAGCACAACCTGTCTGAACCTACAGACACTATAGTCACTGCAGAGAGGTTTCAGCAGCATCAGCTGTCTCTCCTAAGGTGCCACTGCAAAGGTTCAAAGTTTCAAGAGGATCCTCAGTGTCCCTGTAGCAACACATGCCTGACTATGGAAGTGTGCCTGAAAGAGAGCAGTGCTGTGAATCCACCTGACTTTACTTAAGTAATAGTTTTAAGTATAGGGAGGACTTGCTGACATGCCTATCTTTCTAAGGAGCCTCTGTGGATACTTAGAAGAGTCAGGACATTTATACTGTGTTCTCCACACAAAAAGGGTGACAGGGGATGTAACTATCACATGTCCAAGCTGAGAGAGTGAGCCTGAGAGAAAATGCACACAATGCCATATTTATGCTTAGAGACAGAATTATCCCTTCCTCCTTCTGACTCCTTCCTGGAAGAAACTCTGGAGACATTCAAAGAAAGTGTTTATAGAAGACAAGCTGATGAGCTGCCCTATTGTCTAGTGCCTCTGCTGTCTATCAGCAGCACCTATTCAAAAGTATTTGCCATCACATTATGATTTAAATGATCAGAAAGTTGCCTTTTGCTTTTATTTCCTATAAATGAGATTACAATAGACACAGTTAGTAAGTCTGTTAATTTTACAGTCACCTCAGTAGCCAAGATTATTATAATCATTCAAGCACTGCATTTGAAACCATTCTGAGAGTACTCCCTCAATTTTTCAAGACATGGCTAATGTAGACTATATTTTGGGAGTCAGCACAAGTACTTTGCTTTTTTTGAGGTTCAGAGTTATGAATGGACAAAGACACTAGTAAAGGGTCACTATCTGGAAACTGCCTACAGTTTTGGGAGAGTTCTGATAAGATTCAGTCTGTAAGAAAGAGACAAGGTGCAAATTCTGAGCAGTAGAAGAACTTGGCAGTACAGTTGGGTCAAACTACCTGATAGCACAGCAGATGAGGAGGAAGTCTCTTACTCTCAGCATATGAATCATGATGGCCATTAATCTTCCAGGCACTTTATATAACAACTTGAAAGCATTCAGAAAATTGAAAATCCTCTTTAAGACTTCCACGTCTGCTTGTTACTAAGTAAAATACATGCTGAGCAGTTAAAGTTTAGTGGTTGGGGAGTGAATGCACCATCCATCCCACAACTAAAGTCAGCTTCTCTGGGCNTTTAAAACACCAATACCCTGCCCCATGCCACCCTGCACTTTACCAACATCAGGATGAATAATAAGATGACCCCAACATTGTGTCTCTGACAGTCCAACACAGCTATGGCATCACTTACAGTCCCACGATTGCTGTCAGTGATCCAGTAAGTCACTGTGTGGGTGCACTGTTCCTCATCTTTCTCACTGCCTCAATGAAATTTGAATTATAAATGTGTTGTCAAACAACATTACCATTCAAACCACATCACCCTTCCTATGATACTGCTCATGAAGCCACATCCGACCTGGCTAGTGATGAGTGTTCCTCCAGTATGACCAAACAAGTTGCTAAGGCTCAACCCCGCTGTGTAACTGATTGTGTCAGGGGACAACAATCTGGAGGATTTTTTTTTTTTTTTTCTCATGAGGATTTTCACATAAGAGGAATCTGAGCACAGACTCTCTTGCTCTCTGAAGAATGTGGGAATTTTTACTAGCTCTGCAGGGTCAAACACCCGAATCACCATCCTCAGAACAAGATCATTACATAGCCTGCTATTTTAACTGTACTTCCAGCTTACTATAACAAATTTGTTCTCTACAATTACACATTACAGAGATAATTTTTTGTTTTTAAATCTTTTTGTATCCACCTTTACCAAACCTTTGCTGGTTATTTCCCCATTCATAGATCATGGAATCCATTAATTTTAAATGACAAAACAGGAATAACCCTTTGAATTGCTTTTTAAATAAAACTGACTACTGAAGAAATCTAAGAATACTAGCCAGTGAACTAATTTTTAAAGATCAGCCCTATTTGGAACTCTATGGGGCTAGAATTCTTTTNCCTCTACAATGTAAAATATCTACAGGGGGCTGATGGCTAGAAATTGGTCTTAGGGAGTTCTGCCCCTCTGGTGTGGTACCAGTTAACCAAAATTATATATTGTATTATATTATATTATANTTTTCACATAAGAGGAATCTGAGCACAGACTCTCTTGCTCTCTGAAGAATGTGGGAATTTTTACTAGCTCTGCAGGGTCAAACACCCGAATCACCATCCTCAGAACAAGATCATTACATAGCCTGCTATTTTAACTGTACTTCCAGCTTACTATAACAAATTTGTTCTCTACAATTACACATTACAGAGATAATTTTTTGTTTTTAAATCTTTTTGTATCCACCTTTACCAAACCTTTGCTGGTTATTTCCCCATTCATAGATCATGGAATCCATTAATTTTAAATGACAAAACAGGAATAACCCTTTGAATTGCTTTTTAAATAAAACTGACTACTGAAGAAATCTAAGAATACTAGCCAGTGAACTAATTTTTAAAGATCAGCCCTATTTGGAACTCTATGGGGCTAGAATTCTTTTTTCCACAAATGTCATAAGACCATATAACTATTAATTCTGGTGTTTACTTTAGATGTAACAGTAAGTTGCTTGACCAAAATCTTTCCTTTACTTCAAGAACACACATAGTCTTTTTATCCAGCTTCCTAACTTAACGTGTCCCCCCATTCCTCAAGCCACTTTTAGCAATAGAATATAGCCATGTTTGAAGCCTCTGCGAGTTCCAGAGGCAGAAAGTGCTCCAAAATTCATGGGATATTAATCTCATAAAATGACATTCCAATATTAAAGTTTCTTAGCTTTTTTTTCCCCTAAGCTTCTGATAAGGTGTTACTGTATGAACTTGCAAAGTACTAAAAGTCACAGTTGTAACTGGATTTTATTAAACTTTATATTTGCAAAATGAATAATTCTTGTAGGTGCCATGTTCAAATGTGACTAACATACAGGTTATCTGTAAAAAAAAAATTAGTTTGGTAGTACTGAAAGTTATACATATGGATGGGAAATACGAGGCACATTTTTTTGAACAGAGTATTTTCTCTGACATAAAGCAGAGTTCTTTCCTCTCTTCTTTCCTGGCACAGAGCAGAGTTCCTTGTTCCTTTGAAGTTGGCTCAGGCATGAACCCTTGTCACTGCTGAGCTGCAGGAGCACCCACTATCTTGTTTTTGTCTCAGCGGCCACACAGAAATAAGCCAAGCTGGTGAACACCTTTTCCATGTACAGGACTTTCTCTTTTTTTATACTTTTGGTATTAACCCATTAAAGGCTCTGCCTTTGTCACTCTCTCACTGTAGGAGGTGGGCAGAAAGGAAATGGCTTACTTGGGGTTTAATTCATGGCAAAGTGACTGAAGGTGACCAGGACCATACTTTGTTGCTAATATTTATGTTGGAATCTAGACAAATATGCAACTGGTTTGGGTGTGCAAATCACACAAATGTCCTTATGTTTAGCATTTCAGTCTCTGGAAAATAACTAATAAGCCCACAGCAACACAGATGGCCTAAAAATCATCATTTCTTTGATCCATCAAATGAGAAGTTATTTTAAAATGCATTTTAAATCACATTTTTTTTCTCCCTGCATTGTCCCTCATATACTACTTATGCAATGTTCAGCTTTATTTATGCAAACTAAGTTTGGTGCATGAAATATAGTGATTCTGAGTTTCCTCTTGGCATTCTGGAGTGGATATTTTCTTTGAATTAATTATTTTAACTCAGTCAGTATAATCAAATTCAACTGACTATCATAATTTATTTTAAGGATTATTCTGTCTAATGTATTCCTTACCACAGCAAGTAACCCTTGTGGGTAGGTCTTAAAAGTTTCAAATGTCAGAAGACTTTTAAATGTTCTAAGACACTGCTTTGAAAGTTTAACAGCAATCCACAAATTCCCTCTGCTCTTATTCAGACTTCTAAACACCAGAGGGATTTTTTTAAGACTCTCCAAATGTTTTACCACAGAATTGTTTAATTAACTTTCAGACTTGTTGCTCAGATACTTTCACTCCAGAAAATACTTTATTTAAATAAAATTAATAAACATTTTATGTTTGTCTTTCAGTTCTGTTTCAAAAAGTCTACAGAAATGTCTCTTTAAAGGAAAAGGTTATTGGCAAAGGATTCTCTAATAAATCACTTTGGAAACAAAACAAAAAAACCCCAACAACCTTATACTGCAACCTTTGTTTTAAAAATAGTTGATTTTATCAACTTTCAAATACACTGCATAGAGAAGTGACTGTCCATAGCTAGAAAAAGAATATTATTATATTAGCAGGACAGAAAACTTTGAGAAAATAATTGTAATTTAATAATTTTTAATAGTAAAATTAGAAATCCTAGATGTGGTGTTAAGCCTACTTAACAAATTTGCATCTAAAAAAAATTAATTCAAATATGGTTTTGAATTGCTCCACCTTTAAGAACAGTTGAGCTTTCTTCTAGACCTCTAGGAAAACTATTCCACATATTGGCAAATTCTTATATATGGAAGGACTTAACAGAAGAGATTTATTGCAGCTTCTGTGAGACTAGATCCACTTCTCCAAAGTCTACTCTTAAAAGATTCAAGATTCTCCTGAGTCACACAGCTTAGAACAGTCCCAGTAGAAAATCGAATGACAGTACAAGTCAAAAACTTTATGGAAATGAGGTCCAAAATGTTTTATTTTTATAAAGGACATCACATAAGAGAGAAAAATCTTTCAAATTAATTCTTACCTGTGGATATGGAAGGCAACCTTATCTCTTAACCATAGATAAGACAAAGAGGCAAGATTAGGGACCAAAATATTTCCAATAATTCCTTGCAGTATCAAATAAATATATGACTAAAACAAAACATGCTGGACAGACTCCCATGTGTTAAAGGTGAAGGACACTCAAGTGGGAACACTGAGGAAAGACTAAGATGGTGTGCTGGAAGAAGGGAGAACAAGTTGAACAGTGTGTCAGATTCCAGTCTATTACCTTTATGGTTTGTATTTTTCTTCAAATATGTTAAAGAATTCGCTCAATCCAGCAGTGTCCTGCTATCAGTAACCTCTTCTGAACTCCTCATTTCACTTCTCCCTTTTACAGACTGGTCTCTGTGGAAGGTACGAAAGCTACTTATGAGATTGGCCCTACATAGTTTATCCCTGTCATTGGACATTGTGCAAGGAGTCATTATGATGTTACATACGTATACTTCTTTATTTTGTTTAAAAATTACAACCTCAGAATTTAGGCTACATTAAGCTACTGAAAAAGCATTACTTTTATAGTTGAAAAAAGTATTTCTGTTATAAAGTCAGATGCTCCTCTGACACTCCTCAGTCAAGAAATTCCAAATTCAATGGCCAGAGGGGAATATTTTAAGTAATTTTTCTCTTTTCTGGCAAAATTTACTCCTCACATGTCAGATATTCATAGTTTACAGTAAATCCTTTAAGATTGTGAGAGATGGGATAGCATGTCTGTTTTCAAAGGAAGAGAATCTTTAAGTCATGTATAATGAAGGACAGATGCTTCTATCTGGCCTTATTATTGTCAAATGCTGAGATTTTTGTAAACAGTGTGCACTATGTCAAACTAGTAGTTAACTGCTTTTTCTTGCCTTAGCCAGAAAATCTCTTGAAATACTCCTTTCACAAATTCTACAGTAAGTCTCAAGGGTCTGTTAGTTCTCTGCTGAGAATTTACCTTAGGATGCAAATTTTCACTGATACAAAAATACAGAAATTACATATGCTCCTTTTGGAGGCGTTATTATACCATTATAGCAAGACTTAAGTGAACTTGTACCCCTCTGAATAGCTAGAAGGCTATAACTGCCACAGGGAAAATTTTTAGAATGTAGATAGATAAATCATGGAATTTAGATTTCACATCAATGTAAATTAATGCAATATAATTTAAAATTTCCATTTACCATTTATTTGAATATTACTTTCACTGAAGTAACCTCAGTATTTCCAGCTGATACTGTCAAAGTTTTCTACCAAACACAGCAGAATAAGAGTAAGTGGAGTAAGTCAAAGTTGTCCCTGAAAAGTTAATCAGAGACACAAAATCCTGACTGATTTTTTCATGTTATATAAAGCTCTACTTTCAGGTGAGAACTTAGGAAAAATTTTTAAAAGCCTTGATATGTAGAAAGTAATTGAGACATAGAGGTACTTGTTATTTGTAATCTCTAAACCACAGTCAAAATTAGTGGTGGACAGTTGTTCTTCAACTTGTTTTCTCAGGGACAAGAAGTTTAAGCAACCAAGTTCTGTCCTTTCATCTGTATATTCCTCTTAATCTCTTAAAAAATCTTGCCAGTCTTCATCTCTCTCAACAAAGAAACAGAGTATTCAAAAAATGTTATGTTCCTGCAAGTTTCACCACTTTTGGTATAACAGAGCCTTTTGTAGCATAGACAAAGGCTGTAGGACCAGTGTCCATCTGTTTATATTATTGTGCACCAGGCAGAGCACTTCTTTTCCCAAATTCATCCATAATTTCTGTGAGCAGGAAGGAAATGAAGTCTCATTTTTTTCTGCTGCTCCCTGTCTTATTAACCCACTTCTTAGAGAGCAAAATGAACCAAATGGAACAAATCAGTGAAGATCTTGAATCCCCAGATCACAGATCTAGATCAAATAAGACAAGAAAAAGAAAGAAGCTACTCATGAAGACAATCCTAATGACCTTCCCTACAGCACTGTTGTAAGGGTAACCAATGTATGAAGATAACATAAGAAAATAATTTGTGGTGTTCTCTGTTGAATCTGTCCAGTAGATGTAGCCAAAACAATCCACATGGGAATTGCTCTGCTGATACCCAGCACTGGAACAGCCTAATGAAATGTTGGTCCACATCCCAGCTGATTCCAAACAAAATAACTAATAAAGCAACTGATTTCTGTTGCTGACTAACCCAGAATTAGAGTCACTAAACCATAATGAAAAATTTGGCCCAGTGAATTCAGAAGACATTTAAATAGCCGTTATTTTACTCTCTGAAGCAAATCACTTTATGACTTGTAGGACATTTCCAATCACAGATGGGATTCTTTTTCTTCTTTTGCATCCTTAAATGCTTTATTTAACATTTTTAAGAAGCGTTGTTTGAGATCTTACATTTATTTATACATTTTTTGTAAAGATATTGAATATTAATATGTTAATAGGCATATGCAGTAAATTATAAATTAGCAGCTTTGTATTTAACTGCAGAAACATATTGGAAACACAACTAAAGCATTTCTACCCCATTTGATTAAAATTAATTTTTAGTCCATTAACAGTATAATAAAATTTAGTGTCAATCATTTTAAAAATGTTCTGTGTCATAGAGGAATAAAGCTATTATGAAGTCTAGGAATTAGCAGAAGTGTAAAGCAAAAAAAAATAGCCTGTCACACTGCTGCTAATACTGATTAAGATCTAAACCACCCTCTGCTTTCGTGTGCAATTTTACAGCAGATAGGAGCTGAATTGTGTGCATTTGGGACCAATGAAAACTGCAGTTTTTGATGCCAAAGGATCATGCAATTGGATACTGTATTTGTATCCTTTAATTTTGCCCCATTTTTTGCCTTTTCTCTATTGTCATGTATCATTTCTTCTCTCTAGTAAGTTCATAGACGTAGTCCTTCTGCTTTATGTTCCAGATTCAAGTAAGTTCTCCTAAAGATATAAATATCTCAGCAAGCTGTTCTCTCCTCCACTTTGTTAACACCTCATGAAGGCATTGTTATCCTGAACATTTTCTGTCTACTGTGCCTTTCCCCTTTCCTATGCAGAACCCGAGCCAGTTTCCTTACACTCATATGCTTCTCTCTTTGCCATGACATCTGTGTTACAGCACTCTCTGGCTACTGGGACAATAAAAGGCTGAGTTTCAGTACACCTGAGTACTGGCAGCCTTCCAAAACAATCTCAAATTCTTTTTAAAATGGTCTTTGGATATTTCTTGTGAGGCTTTTGAAGACGATGGGCAATTACTGAAACAGATTTCTGTGAATCTTGTGAGGAATAAAGTTGTCCATGTGGTTCCTACTCATCTCCAAAATTCAGCCTTGATAATATGTAGGGTTTTTTTGCCATACACCACAGTCCCCTTTCTTCTGCATGTCTTATCCTAGCTGCACCAGAAAGAAAACATGTTTAGAGATTTTTCTTGTTCATTTACACTAGAGTCATTCTTACTAATTCTTACCAAATGTTATTTTGTTATAGAGGAACATGGTGGTGGTGGTCGGGTGTATGTGTATGAGTCCAGCATGGAGAAAATTACAACATTTCTTATCATAATGAACAGGCTTATACAAGACTAGAGGTACAACAAAAAAATACCTCACAATAACTTAACACAGTTCTTTTATCAGAAATCATGTTTTGTCATAGTCTTTTTCTTCTCTCTGGAGAATAAGATGCTAGGCCTAAACATCCAGGAGAAATCCTTTAAGCAGACAGAGAAATAGTATAGTGAGAACATTTACAATCCTCCACATCTTAGTCTTTATCCTCTGAATTTTTCCAATCCTACATTTAACTTTTCCAAACCAAGATTTATTTATAAAGTTAAACTACTTTGTCTACTTTATTTTTTCTTTACCTCCAAAGCCAAAAGCTGGGAGAGAGAAAGATAAGGTGTTAAGGATTTGAAGACTACAGAATTTTTCAGTGATTGGATAAACATTGATTTTCATTTACATGACATAAAGAAGAAAGCTGAGTGAATGTCTTCAACTAGCAGCTAAGTCCTCCAAACGGTGTTTCATAGTAAACTTATTTATAAAATTACACTTTCTTCTCAGATTTAAGGAGCAGAAGTTTTAGTAGAACACTTCCTAAGATGATGAACCACCAGAAGCATTGAAAAGAAGTTCATACAGAAAACTATGTGCGTTAAGTCCTTCTGCATCCTNTGTTGAGCTGCGTGAGAACGAAAGACTGTTTGGGTCCAAACATTCACGAGCTAGAAAAGCAAAGACAACATCATCCCACATCAAAAGGTTTAGTGTCTTATATAATTCTAATCAACAGTTTCAGGAATTCCTAATTTTTCAATTTTCATATTTTTAAATTTTAGATTCTAGATTTTAGATTATCATCTCAAGTGGAAGCAGTGATGCATGGCTTTCATTTGGATTCAGTATTGGGACTGGCATTTTTTAACACTTTTGGCAGTGACATGGACATTGAGAGAACTTCAGCGAGGTTGCTGACAACACGCAGCTGTGTGGTGTGGTTGACAAGCTGTTGGAAAGGGATGACATCAAGAGGGACCTTTTCAAGATTGAGGACTGGGCCTGTGAAAACCTCATGATATTTAACTAGACCAAGTGCAAGGTCCTGTACCTGAGTCAGGGAAATCCCAAGCACAAATACAGGCAGAGAGAATGGGTCAAGACTAGCCCTGGGAAGAAAGTCTTGGGTGTGTTTGTAGAGAAAAAGTTCAAAATGGCCCAGCAATGTGTGCCTGCAGCCCAGAAAGCCAATTGCATCCTGGGCTGCATCAAAAGAGGAATGACCAGCAGGTCAAGAGCTGTCCCTCTAGTCTGCTCTGCTAAGACACCACCTGGAACATTGTGTCCAGCTCTGGGGTCCCCAACAAAAGAAGGACGTGGACCTGTCAGAAGGAGTCCAGAGGAGGGCCATGAAATTGATCACAGAGCTGGAGAACCCTCCTATGAAGAGAGGCTGAGACAGTTGGGGCTGTTCAGCCTGGCAAGTAAAAGACTCTGAGGAGACCTTAGAACAGCTTCTGCATACCTGAAGGGGGCTTACAAGAAGGCTGGAGAGGGACTTTTCACAAGGGTATATAGGGGTAGAAAAAAGGGGAATGGCTTTAAGCTGAAGGCAGATAGGTTTATGTTCGATATTAGGAAGAAACCTTTACTGTGAGGGTCGTGAGACACTGGCACAGGTTGCCCAAAGATGTTATGGACTCCCCATCCCTGAAAGTGTTCAAAGTCAAGTTGGATGGGGCTCTGAGTAACATGGTACCCTGCCAATGGCAGGGGGGTTGGAACTAGGTGATCTTAAAGTTCTTTCCAGCCCAAACCATTCTATGACTTAATTAAAACTTTTAAAAAATGAATTATGTAAGGATCTTAATAGAATTTTTTTATTCTATCTTATTTCTAAAGAAATGTTAAGGCTGTTAATTTAGTATGAGTCAATCTTCTCTTTCATGGATAAAGTTCAATTTGCTTTTAAGTCCATGAAGTTCTAATTCTATTTTATATGAAAAAAAAAAAAAGAGAAACTGATCATTGTGATTTCCACACATATTATCCAATGTTACCAGGGTTACTTCTAATGCTAGATCATTGTTGATTGTTCATTTTTTAGTACAATAATATTATCATGGACAAATATCTCTGGTTTAAAATGTACTAACTTCTTTACCTTATAGCCCCACAACATTTTCTCCATCTTTATTCTCTCTCCCTTCCTTCTTCTCCGCCAATACTTTAGTGGTGTTGAAATATTCAGAAACAGAAGAAGTTTACATAAAGGCCCAAGATTTTATGCCTTTTTAAAAAAGTTTGTGATTTTCAAAAATATCTGGCTTCAAAGGAGGTCAAGTGAATAAATCCCATTGAAATTGAATAGATTTGGGCATTTTACTCTCCTTTAAAAACTCCAGCTTTAGGTAATAGGAATTCCAGATCTCAGTTAATTAAAACATGTATTTTTATTGCCCAAATGATAATTTAAAAGGCCATCAGTACATTCTGCCTCAAACAGATCTTTGAAAAGGATCTCACATTCTGCTCATATTGACATTCTACCATTATATCCAAACATCCTACCATTGTTTATTCATCAAGCTTTCTATTGAGAGAACTGTCTCTGCATTGCATTGTTGCAATTTTGCAGTGCAGAAAACCAGAAAATAACCACTAAAACCCAAGCAAAAACAGACTCCCATCCTCTTTAAAAGAGATCTTTCTCTTTGCATTTCTTTCTCTTAATCCAAAGGAAAGCTATATGCCTCTTCTTTCCTGGAGCTACTCTTTGATACTATTAAAAGAGCTGGCCCTGAGTGATCTTACTATTTTCACTGTATTTCACACTGAAATGGAGAACGTTTTCAGCAGTGGTCAGCCTTATCTCTGAACCTGCAACAAATGTAGAGAGGTTATACAGAGTTTATAGAAGAAGGAAGGAATTCTGAGTCAAGATGTAAAAATATCAGTTAATATCAGTTCAGTCTAACTGAAGCACATGTGTCAGAAGTGTGAAGATCACTCAGCCTCAGCATTAAAACCCACCAGGCAAGAGGCTGACCAGGGTGAGCATCACTCAGCAGTGGGAAGAAGGTGGGCCAAGGCTGATACCTGACAAAAAAGCAGAAGCTATAAAGTGAGCATTGAATGTTGGTTGCATTTCAAAGTAAAGGAATCAGTTAGAAAGTCTCATTTATCACTCACTAGTCAATAAAAATACAATGGTAAGAAGCTAATACATAGAATATAGTACATTGCTTCAGTGTCAAGATGCTCCTGTGAACATTGGGCCAAGATATTAATCCAGAGTTGTAAAAGTGATCAGAATAAAAAATCAACCAACATTGTACATCACAAAGAACTGGTTATACTGTATTCTTTGAAGAACATTCACAGGAGATGGACTGAAGACATGCTGTAGAAAATCATTGAGTTTAACAATGAAATTAGGACTAAGAACCCTTCTCAGTGAGAACAGCAAGAGACATCTTGCTGAAAAACACTAAGAGCATACTACCTGTCAAAGAAAGAAGCAAGAGGGATGAAGCTACCAATGTGCTAGCTCATTGGAGATGATTTTTTATCAGGCAATAAATATGGCTATTTAAAACATCTGGAACATTCTTTAGTTTTATGTTTGTTGAACAAAATTGTTTGTGCAAAGAAATATATATAAGGAAAAATTCTTGTGATGACAGGGAAATAAATGACTGGTAGGAGTGATGATACACCATATGACATCAGACAAACAAATGGAGAGCAAAGGCATGTTGCTTGATAACTTAAAAAAATAAAAGCATAGATAAAGCATAGATACTGAGTAAATATTTTCTGTGGCACATTGTCATTTACTTTAATCATTCTGCATTTCCACCATAATCCCAAAGTCATCATGGCCTCATAATCATCAACATTTGAGCATACATGCCCAGCCTTCCTTTCTAGCTGATGAAATAGCATAAGTAAATCAAAAAAACAAGTCTTGATTTATTCTATAGTTTACATTAGGGTGAGATGAAATCCAAAAGCTGCCTATTTCAATTGATAATACAGGTAAAATTGTGTAAGTTTACTATAATCTTGTCTAAGTCTTCATTGTGTCTCAGATCACATGGAGGAAATTCCTCTGTTTTGTATAACATCATTTGTACCCTTCTCGTGAACAGAACTGTGTCCATTTGACAATGTACTTTGGTGCACAGTTTAAACTCTGTTATTCTTGTATTTAGAAGTTTCTTTTTTTAATAAATAGTTTATTGATTTGACATTCATAAAGATCCATGTCAGAAATTATTAAGCCTTAGAGTATTACAAAGGAATGCATATAAACTGATCTATCTTTTTGTGTGTGTTTACATAGCGCTTATTTTGTAAGGAAAACTGGATATCTATATGTGGAAGAGAACATATGCTTGCATATCCATTCCCATTAACTGTTAACAACTTTATATGCAAAAAATTGGCTCTGGATTATATGGAAATTGGGTGAATTAATTGAAACATAAAAATTCACCCTCAGACAATTCCACCAGAATTTAAATCCACTTAAAATATATTTATTGGACTGATTTAAATTTCACTTCCTTTCACTTTCTTTATGTTTTAATTGTCCATGTGAACAATGAATTGAAGCTATGATTGATTACTTATATGGACTAACCACTTAAAGAACTATAAAATAGGAAAAGGGCTTTGTAATTACAAGGTTTCAACTGCAGGGATTAGTATTCAAGAAGTGTGAAATTTCAAGGGAAGATAAGTCTCATAATCATGAATTAGGAGTCTTTCTCACTTTCTCAATATAACTGACAAGGTAACTGTCAGGACCAGTCTTGAAAACCACAACACCTGTGAAATACCCTAGCTGTAACTGTGGTTAGTGACTGTCAGTTGCTCTATGGCTGTATCTAGCTTTATTTCTATATGATGCTTATTTTGTGTTAGAAAAACATTACAAATCTTGACAGCTATAAGGTGCAAATTTATTTATTTCCATTTATTTCTTAACTATCTGAGGCAGAAACGAATTTCTTTCAACATGCTTGAATAGCACCTTTTAAAGAGGACCTAGATCAGCCCTGGAAACATTTTATATTATGTCTAAAGAAATTATGTGCAACTATATTGTTACTATTGAATTTAATTTCCTATGACCCTTTGACATATTTTGGATAGCACACCTGAAAGCTTGTGACAGGTAATGTAAACAGGCTTTCATCCCAGGATGAATGCTACAGACATGTAGATACAGAGTGCAGATCCAGAGATGATCAGTATGTTGATGACCCCTAAAACTATGACCATTTCCAATTCTCCATGTAAATATAGCTCCAGAAGCTGTTCACAGGCACCCACCCATGACAAGCCTAAGACCTGGCTGAAGTGGAGGGCAGAGGGAAGGGGTATCTTTCATTAATCAGTTACCTCAGAAAGGGTTTTCTATGAGTACTTGAAAAACAGAATATGAGAAAGAAACAGTACACTCTCTAATAAACCTATACACACTGACAGGATCTCATAACAGAAAAGTAAGGCCAAAATAATAATTTTCAAATACATGAGTGGAAAATTGCAAACATGAGGCATTATATGTGGCATTATCATCTGATCACTCTTTGCTTAACTAGACCAAACTTGGGAAAGCCAGACAGGCAAATTTGTGATCTTAGGAAGTTTGTATGGCACCAGGAAGGAAATATTAAAGAAAAATAGCTCTGCTTGTATAAAGCATTTTATTCTGAACTTGTAAAGCCTTTTTGCCCTGGGCACGGCCTCTGAACAACTGAAAGTCCCATACTGTCGCTATCAGCTTGGCTTTTCAGCCTGAATCATCTTTCTTTCAGGAGAGGTCATAATTTTCTCTTTGTTGGTTGGTTTTCTAAAAATTGTGACACTATTTTGATTCACTATTGGCCTTGTACACAAAAGATCAAAGGGAAGGACAGGACATGCTCCATAAATCACAAAGCAGTGGTATAAGATCTTGTTGCCATGTACACAAACAATTACAATACAATTGAAAGATCAAATTGTCTGCTCCTTCTCTGCTTGTTTTGCCTTTTGGTGGCTAAAAGAAAATATTTTTGACTATTTGTTTTATTTTGTTTTGATATACTGTTATTCCAGTGACTTTCTGCTGAAAATGTGTTGCTGTAGAACAGCTGCTTTGTAATTTATTAGTTAAATGGTATTCTGACACAGAAATTGGGTATTCATTCACCTTAGTTTGTCCATGATGCTCTGCCCCACTACAGGAAGATGTCAAGTTTATATTCAACAACATTTCTTTTTTTCCTTTCTGTTTCCACATCCGCAGTTCTTCAGAGGTTTGGGGTTTTGGGGTTTTTGGTGGGTTTTGCTTGCTTGCTTGCTTGTCTGTCTGTTTGTTTATTGCACTATGATTTAGTTCAGTTTCACATTCCTATGAGCACAGTTCACGATTCTTTCCCCCGAAAAGCAATTTAGAAAGTTAAACTCTGAACAAAATCCCATGATTCTCAGAGATGAAAAGACCATGAGGTTTGCTTCAATTCCAGTAATCAAAGGAGGTCAAGAAGGTTCCTCTAAACTCTGCAAGGGGAGTCTCACTGGCTACTATGCTGCAGCATTGAGCTAGTTCTGTTCTTGATAAAGCTTTAATATAAGCTCTCAAGCAAAATACTTCTTCCTAGATTTTCACCTATGTGATCATTAACCTACATAACTACACACTATATCAGCAATGAGACACAGCATAAAATGTAATGTAGATTGTCTTGAAAGATACTTGAAGACAATCAAAAGTCTGGCTTATTTTTTAATGGACAGTAATGGGGAAATAGACTTTCCTTAGTTTAGTCCAATACTACAGTGGTATATGTCCATAGTTTCATTATTAATGTACACAAAAGCATCATTATTTTTACAAACAGATACTTTCATTGTATGAACTGTTCTCTCAGACATATATCTTAACAAGAAATCACTGTTCTATTAATATTCACAATGGATAAAATTCAGTCTACATTGTAATTAGAATCAATACACCTATGACTTTTAACTTAAGGCAGTTGAATTTTTTCTTAAAGCTAATCTGACAATGTTTGATACAAATTTATAAGACATTCTGTAAGAGAATCAGAGAACAGTTGGGGTTGGAAGGGATCTTTGGAGATTACTGAGGCAGGGCTACTTAGAGCAGGTTGCCCAGGACCATGTCCAGATGCCTTTTCATTATCTCCAAGAATGGAGACTCTATAACCTTCCTGGGCAACCTGTGCCACTGTTTCTTTGAGTTCAAATGGAACATTTTGTATTTCAGTCTGTGCCCATTGCCTCTTGATAACATGTTTAAAGTCAAAGTATGTTTAAAGTCTTTGTGTCACATGAAATTCAAAATAAACATAATATTTGAAATACATACCTCAAATAATAAAAAGTATTACCTATAAAAGTTATCAAGGCATCTATGCACTCAGAATTTGTATTAAGTTCCTAAAATGATGATATATAACCCAGTCTTCTTTTCATCTACAATTTGGTTCATTTGATACAGCACATAGGCTCAAACCCAGCTAATTATCTCTGTGCTCATTCTTATGAGAAATTTTTAGTGGCACTAGAAATTAAGAGAACACTTGTGATAATGGATAAAATAACAATCTGGCATGTATTAAAAATGTGCCAACAAGTATATACCAAATAAAACAGCTTTATACATTTCAAGTGCCATTCCCCACAATCAGAGCTTTCTGAACACAGAGGTTATAAAGTTAGCAGACTGACAATTGCTCTGCATGTACATCCTTTGCTTGACTATTTTTCTCAAATATAACTTAAAGAAAACTATTTCATGTTAAATAAGAGGATTATTGGTTTTGAACATCTAAGACATTTAGCCAGAAGTATAAAATATAAGAAATGGTTACATTTTATTATTTCCAGCAATCAAGGCATCTTTTTTTGTTTCAGAAAAGGACTTGCAGGATTTTGGACTTCTTTGAATGAGTGAGAGAATGAGATGAGGCAGGCAAAGCACTGATAAGCTGTACTTCAAGATTTTCAGCAATCACATCTTAATATGGAGTCCTTGAATAAATATTTAAATGCTTATATAGAGACTGGAAATCAAAATTTAGATTTCCATTTTTCTAAAAATGTTTACCTGTGAAAAAAACTTACATGATTAGCAGTGCTTACAAAATATCAAAGCAATTTCCAAATCCCCTATAAAACTACCAAAAACAGTCACATTTCAAAGTAAATCAAGAAAAAGTCATTAGCTTAAAAAAAATCTATAAAATTAATAACGTATCTTTTTATTAAGGAAGTATGAAACAAAACCATGATTGAAAGCAACTGTTTCCATGGCTTAACTATAAAAATCAACATGTAATCAAGAAAATCTCTAGCCATTTTTTCTCATTATATATGCTTTCTGAAATTTGATTTTCATGGAGATCTTCAGATTATATTCCCTGATATTCAAGTATCTGTTAATATGAAGGCATATGAATGCCTTCTGAAAAGTCTGGTAACCATGGAAATTTAGTTGCATACTTTGATTGGGTCTCTTTAAATGAGGGACTAAAAATGAGGTAGAATCAACCAATCTATAGCAGATGTATGTTTTCTGCAGATTAATTTTCCCAATTTACTGATTTGTTAGTTAATTTTAAAAAATTATTTCCACTGACAAGCAACTACCATAAATCTTTAGCAAAGGCAGCCAGCAGCAGGAAAATCAATTTATTCAAATGTGTGGGCACATTTGTGTGATAAAAAGGATAAACTCAATACTAAAATTTCAACAAATTTTTCCTGAGGACAATTTGGCTACTGCTCACTGTTAAGAGAAGTACCTCCTAGGTACTATACTGAAAGATTTCAGCTTATTTTTCAGTGATTAAACCCACAGTGTGGGATAAGGAAGTAAACCTCTAAGTGTTTCTGGATTCCCAATCTTGATTCCCAAGACACTTCAAATGAATAAGCACCTTCTGTCATGCCGATCACAATGGAGTTTGTGCAGGCACAGGGCTGCAACCCTGGGCCTCATCCTTCAGGTCAGGCTGCTCTCGTGTGACATCTCTGAACCTACTCCAGACTGAAATAAAATTTGTCTTCAGGGACCTTTCAGAAAATGGATGCAACAGAGACAAGAAATATGCTGCTGAGCGGATGATCCATGAACATGCAGAGGCTCACACATCCAGTAGAAAGGGAAGGCAGAATCATTCCCAGGAAATTGAGGTCAATGAGGTATGAGGAAGAAAATTCAGGAGGTTTCTGCCTTCTGGTACTTAGTACTTCTCATACAGCAAGTTTTCTGTGCTTTGTGCTGAGAATTTTGGATTAGGGAAGAGACAGTTTCAGTGTCAGTCAATGATCTTTGAGGATTTTGTTGATAATTTTTATCACAGCTGGATACTAGATATGGCTTTTAGCTGAAATATGTGGGATTATCATTACTTTTATTTATCAGGAAAGTAAGTTTTATGATATAAATTTGATGGGAATGATAAAGGGATTTATAAATGGTGTATTTTTGCAATGACTGCACTTCATTCTCCTTAACAAAGCCATCTTTAGCTAAGAGTGCAATACTAAAAAAAATCTGTGAGTGAACATTAAGCACAGCATGTACTCAAGGATGAACTGGTAGTATGATTCAGTGTGTAAAGGGTGTTTTTCAATTTTCTGCTTGATTGAAGTATCTTTTCTCTGGTTTTACTCTCCTGCCACTCTATGTTCATTACACTAATGCAGCAGCTACCGATTCTGAGTCAGTGTTGCTCTACTGTACTTAACTAGATGCTTTTGGTGTCAGCAATTCCAGAAACCAGTTCATCATTTATTGGTGTAAACTGGTTCCAAAAAAATTTACTAACTAATTTTAGCTATGAGTGGAATATATCCTACTATCAGGGTAGAATCTAAAAATCTCTTAATGGTCATGTTAATAAAATTATTTATTTTCCTATTTATTAAATTTCATATGTTTTTTAAGTTTAATTATTGGCTCAGAGACTTAACTTCATCTCTGAAAATATCTTTTCTAAAAATAAGTTTATAGTGAATATTTAGAAATATACTCAGAAAACAGCTAAATGCAAATCATACCTTTCAGAGTAATGACTGAAAATTACTGAAAAATACAACTAACAGTATGCTTTGAAGAAAGAATTCTACAAAATTTTAAAGATTAATCCCATTCCTCACATCAGGATAGTCACAATAGAAACTTATTGTCTAACTCAGAGATAGTTTTACCATTTAGATTAATAAATTCTCATAGGTTTTAACATTACTAGACCTCGTACTTACTGCAATTGAACATGACATTGTAAAATGGAACAGTAACTGTAACAGACTATAAGTCTGTAATTGGGCCTTCTGACAGTTCTGGTCAAAGCAAAGAGGATAATCACAAAGGAAAATGGTGCCCTGATTTTCATCTGCATCTCCAGGGGCAACATTTCCACTGTTGTCATTCACTTGTTCTGTTACAGACACTTCAGTGCCACCAATGTAGGTATGGAAACTCAGACTTCACAGATATCACAAGTGTTCCATTTTCCCACACCTTCTGAAACTCATCTTGAGTTTCCTCTGGGGACACAATCTCTGCATCTCCTGAAATTACTCACAAAAGACAGCTTTCTCCTTTAGAGATGAAATCTATTATCACTGTTATAAATATCACTGATAACATTTCCTCTTTTCATATATCTTTAATTCAAGGATCCTGCAATAATCAATAAACCCCAAAATTCTTATATTGAAATAGAGCATATCTTCTTTAATTTGGTGAAGTAGGCATTTTGCTCAAGAGAATTAACCTCTTCAGTTCCCTGGTTAAAAAACAAACAGTCTGAACTTCTAAAGTGAATTCTTCTTCAATTCCTTATCATAATTCAAAGTTTGTCAAAAGTCATTTTTCCTCCATTGAATCCGCTGAGTTTTGGATCTGGAATACACTCTTTATATAAAGGCAGGTACATTCAGCTTTCACCTGAGATCAAATATCTAAGTAGAAGAGACTTTACACCTCATATAATAATTTTTAAAAACCATTAACTCTTCTCCTGTCCTGCATCCAGTCAGATGAATCTGACCTGGGCATATCAGTGAAGGTTTTTTGAACAACTGGTCGTGGTTACTGAATACATATTGTCCAGTGAGTCCAGAAAAATATCCTTCTTCATTCTGCCAGTGCGTTTCCCTTTAATAGGCAGAAAAGATTTATGATTGACAGATGATACATCCAAGTTATGAAATATTATTTTGTCATTGCAAGCCACGTAATAGGTCTACTGGGAAACAAAGAAATGAAAAAAACCACAACAAAAGTGCCCAACCTAGCCCAGTTAATAACGTATCATTATATATTAGAGAAAGTAATTTATTACTCTTTTTTTCCCTACAACAATAATTTTATCAGTAATATCAAATAATCATTTATCCTCTCATTTGCATATTGATATCATTAGTGTACATAGATATTCTCATAAGGCAAGGAAGACTACATCCCATTTCCACAAGTTGTTGGACTGCAAACCTTGTCTAGGAGGGATTACCAGGAAGGTGGGAAATCGGGATATTTTTCACCTAATCACTTAGCTATGCATAGGTTAGAAGCAGAATCAGTTTACAGGGAAAATAAAATTATATTCTCGAATAAGGTGCCAACATTATTCTCAGTGACAATAATTTCTGAGCTTTGGAGATAAAGTCCTTAATTAATTCATTTAAAAGATATCTTGAAAAAAAAATCTTAATTAGATTAAATAATTATTTCAGGAAGCAATATGCCAAATTATGCAAAACTAATTAGGCTAGTGAAGAATTCAGCTTATCCACTGATTTACAGGCAACATGGACAATCTTTTATCTGTAACTGTCTCTGCCAGCAGGAACAACGTTTTTTATGGAATTTATCAAAGACTCTGACCAAAAAAAAGCAAAATAGTCTCCCTAGCATAGTGAGAACTGTTTGTTTACAATAGAAAATCATTCGAAAATACTTAGTAAATACATAAGGAATAGTGATATCTCAAAAAAATAAGTTTTATTTGAAATATCACTTTGCCCTTTTAGTCCAGTGAAAAGAGTAAAGACAACTTCTTTGTCCTATTAAATATGATTTTAATGCTAATGGTGGCCATTAACTTGGAAGACAGAACAGAAGGTTTTCAAATTCTGATTTGTTTGCACATATTTGAACAACTTGAAATTAATTTTCAGAATTTTAGCTTTCCAGTAAACTAGAGCTGTTCTTTTAAAAGAAAAGCACCAGTTCATTATTAAACAATAGGTTAATTGTGTCTCATCAGAAGTCATGTTGTTAAATGAAATTTACTAATGTTCTTTCATTTCATTTGTAAAACACCAAAGCAAAAACAGCTTATCACCACCACACATTAAAAATTAATTAAACATTTTAAAAGCCCACAGGCAATGACAGTATCTTGCTCACAACTGTGTGATGATGGCCCCATAAGAAGTAATTCACAAATCATCAACTCGTGAATTTTGACATATTTAATATTGGTTACCCAGCAATGAGCTAAAAAACCCCACCCTTCTGGAAAGGAATAATATGGAGTTTATTTCTTGTGGGATAACCCTGGTATGTAGCTAAGCACCACATGGGTTCTCACCCATTTTTCCCAGTTGGGATGCAGAGAAAATCAGAAGGGTAAAAGTGTGATAACTCATGGGTTGACACCAAAGGAGTTTAATAGGCAAAGCAAAAGTAAAGTAAGTTATTAATTCACTATTTCTTATCAACAGGATGATGTTTAGCAATTTCCGGGCTAACAGGGTTTAATCGTAAATTACAGTTAGTTGGGAAGACAAGTTTAATGACTCCAAACATCTCCCCTTTTTCCTTCTTCCCCTGCTTTAGGTTCAGTTGAGGTCAACAATGTGAGAAGGCAAAAAGACCTTGATGATGTGTGAACATTGCTCAGGAACACCTAAAACATCCCTTTGTTATCAACAATTACAAATCCAAAACACTTTCTGGTTCTGTAAGATTATAGTTGGTATTGCACTAACGGAAGTACTAAATCAAATAAATGATTAAGGCAGAAAAGCTCTTATTGGACATTTTACTGGTATTTAGGCAAAGAAAAATATAATTTTGTGTATATATATATATATATGTACATAATTTGAATATTTGTAATCACTTCTAAAAAAAAAAGAAAACCAGGACTTAAGTGAGCAAAGTTCCTGAAAACTTGTCATTATTATTTTTCCCACTCAGTGCCTGGGTCATCAGTCAAACAGTTTCTCTATGCCTTTCATGTCTTCACTCCACTTGCATGAGGGTAGATGCCAATTGATTTATTATTTTCATGTAGTGATTTTCAGTCAGTGGCACTCATGCTTATTTGGTTGCTAACTGTTTAGTATGGTGGTTGCACTTTCTTGGAACTTTCTTCAAATTTTCCTTTATAAGCCAAATTAGCTCCTTAAGAAAAAGGTGTAATAACTTCAGAGAGTTGATACTTGACTAAAGTGTGTTTATGTGCAATAAAGAATCAGCAGAATCTCACTAGTAACATGTAGCAAGGGATGAATCATTTCTAGTATAGGAACATGCTTGCCAAAAATCACACCAAACCAGGAGATATGGTAGCAGAAGGGGATATGAGTCTTGGGTGGTTTGGGGTCTTTTGAAAAAAACACCTTTTAGTTCAAAGAGAGGTTCATTTAATGTGTTTTATCTTTCAACAAGAGCAATTAAAACAATGGGATAGTTTATAGAAGTTTAAATATTCATTGTCATCTGTACATATACTGGTATCTGAGCCTCAGTTTATACAAATGCCACTAATGTAAGTGCTCAGTAATGAAAAAAGAAATGCAAAATGGGAAAATTGGATGTGGCTAACAAATCACAATGTAGAAGCCTGCACTCAGGAGTTATAAAAGATATAGCAACCATAAAACAGGTACGCATCATGACTGGACCTTCAAGAGTGAACAAAAACCTTGCATGATTACTCATTGATAGGTGTAAGTTGTGTCTGTAAAATGTTATAGCTATTAATAATACAATTACCTCACTGTATATCAGTTAAAAGATGTCCTATGGAATGAGCTTGAAAACAAAGTCTTCTAATTAAGGATGACACACTCCGTATTTATAATACATTTGTCTCACCTGTGCTTAGACTTGATTATTTTTCAAAAAAGCTCTGCCATGGTGAAGTCTCTTGTTTTTCACTTTCCTTTACTTGAAAGTACTATGAATCTGTGTAGCTAACTGAATGAGTTTGACCTTCCAATTACATATCATAGCAATAGCTGTGACCTGCTTAATAGAGTTGATTCATACATGGTTCTTTTCCCATGGGCACTCTTCAACGCACAGCAAATTGTTACGATGTCATTTCACAAAGTTCAGATACTGGCAGCAAGCCTCATCTGTCTTTTCTAAACATTGCCATTTCATTTTATATCAGCCTACATGGTAACTGGTATAAAATGGTGCTCAAATTCAAAGTCTGGTGGTCAGCAAAACTTAGCCATGAGCATTATGAACATTGACAGATAAATTCCATGGGCTCAATGGTAATATACAAAGTCCCTGCCTTTCAAGAGCTAAGTAAAATCTGCAAAACTGAAGAAATTTCTTCAATCAAGTGTTGATTTTCATGAAGTGGGTGATTTCCGGGAAAGGCTTAGTATAATCTATCAAGCATTCCCCAAATGACCATTTTTACAACGAGCTTTACCATTTTTCATGCTGGGATAAGGAACTCAACTGCTAATCCAAGTACATATGGTCTAAGTGAGTGCAGTCAAAACTGTCTTGTTATTTATCTGTTCTTCAGCCCATTCTAGCTGCCCTAGATCAAGCATTAGAGGCCCACAATCAAGCACACTGAAAAACTACATTGAAACAATCTAGTTAATACTGGTTTTTCTCATTATTGTTCTCATACATTTATTGTCCTGCACTTAGATTCTCCCACCTAGCTGGCTCAAGTAGATTATTTCTCTGTGTGTTCATTCAATGAGTTATGTTAAATAAGACCTCCAGAGACAGTTTCGTAGTGAGAGGGAGGGCTGATCATTAATTATATCAATTACAGGACACTTCAGCATGGTCAGTATTCTTGGACTTCTGAAGACATCTAGTGAATGTTTACACAGAATCACACAGAATTTCTAGGTTGGAAGAGACCTTCAAGATCATCGAGTCCAACCCATGCTCCAACACCTCAACTAGATTACGGCACCAAGTGCCACATCCAGTCTTTTTTTAAACACATCCAGGGATGGTGACTCCACCACCTCCCCGGGCAAACTATTCCAGTNATAGAGTATGTTCACTATTGGCATTAACATTTCCACAACAGCACTTCTGCATTTGTCTAACATAGTCAGACTTGATGCCTACCCTTTTAGAACCATATTTTTGAGGATACATGTGGGTAATGAAGAAGACATTATGCATGTCTCAACCTACTTGATCTGTTCTGCTAAGCAGTCACAGATCAGAAGTCGTACCAAATTCTTTTATTGTGCAATGGGACTCCCATGATTCCATTCACTGAGTATTAACTAGAGAGCCTAGGAACCCGAGTTTCTCACTACTGTTATGCATTTGCCACTTTTGACCTTGAATCTTTTACCCTTATTTTGTACTTTGTGATTAGTAAAGAAATACCACCCACTAAGCACGGTTATTAATTATAAATTCAAAGGATGTTCAATGTTTTGTTGAAGCTTTTCAATGGTGAAGTGCACATTTAACCAATTTTTCATATGCAGTACTGTTTTAGTACTCCCACCAGCTCCTTTGTTAGAGTGCATTATGACATTAAATGTAATTTCAGAGAATTGAAGTTATCCTATGTGTAATTGACTCCAGGATAAAAAAATAATCATTTCACAGTCCATGTTCATTTTATTTCTCTCTCTCTTGAGTATAATTATGTCTTTATACTGGATAGACATGCAATCTCCGAATGAAATTAAGAGATTAATTACTTTCTCTGATTTCTTTGAGATCAGATATGGCACTTACCATAGGACAACCTAATAAGATCAGGGCAGATAATTATGAAGCTTTAAACTGTATTGTTTCCTAGTTTCACTTTTAGATTATCAATAGACAGAAAATTGTGTCATAAGTTTTGAAAAAAATCAGAGCTCCACTTTAAGGAGCCTCTTTGACCAGTGTCAACCATATTCTGTATTCTGGAATGTACAATACACTTGGTTCCAGGCTACAGATAAGTGACAGATGATAGGGCACAATCTCATGAAGTATTAAGATCTCTGACTATGTGTATAAAAGATCTCTGACTATGTGTTTTCCTTCATGTTAGAAGGAAAACAAAATCATTTTTTTTGCTAATTTTTAAATCATTTTTCAAATATATTCTGTTAATAATGTTTAAACCCAATTGCAATATTGATGCAATTTCTTTTCATTAACGCTAGATTTAAAGCAGCTGTTTGACACAAGAAAATATTTGGGATGCTCTGCATTGTAACAGCCATTAATTCAGTCCAGAAATTTTTGGTTTAAGTTAAAAGTGTTCATTTAAAGAAGTGCGTGTGTCTCCTTGCAATGCTAATCCAAACAGGCTAGAAAACTCATTTCTCCTGGTATGGAACAGTGCCCCAAAGTTTGGAGGAAAGGAAAAAAAAAAAAAAAAGGGAGAAAAAAGAGAGAGAGAGAAAAGTTGGTACACCTTATTCTTCATAAAGAAGGTAATTCAAAGAAAAGAGAAGTTTAGATAGGTAATTCTACATTAGCAAGGTAGACGTTGCTTTTCAAGCCCTCACTTCCAGGCTGCTACAAAATACAGAAGGAAGGGGGAAGGTCACTTGAGTTCTCAGTGGCTCCAGAACTTTCTTATTCAGCAGAGCAGAAATAAGGTGGTTTACAAGATGTCAGAATACACAGCTTATGAATAAAAATGAAATAAGTAGAGTCAGCTAATATCACTTAGTTTTCTCAGAAAGTAACAGTGATGCTCGTTTAGGATGAATACCTTTATCTCACTTTGTATCTGCCGGTCAATGAGAATCCATTTGTGAGACTGTGAATCCTCTTTCATGAATTCAGAAACTGTTCTTTCAGGTGAATTTCATAAATATGAAAATAGCTGCACCCATCTTCAGAATGTTATTGGATGATTACTGGGCAGCTATTAAATAATACATTATTGAGCAAAAATACTAATTTCCCTATAGCTTTGAAATAGATCTGCTACAGTTTGCTTGTGTCTTCAAATCTAAGGTCAAGCCTGAAGAAATACTTAGTTTCAAAAGATCTGTTATTTCTGAGGTCTTCAAAATAAGATACTAGGTGGCCAATGAGATGATTGACTTCAAAGAACCCACTGCTTTCAAAGCAAACCAACTGTAAGTCCACTTGGTGTCTATTTTGTCCAAGTTTGGGTGCTTCCTGTGAAGATCTAACCTCTCTTGATTGACACCACTGCTTCCATTTCATTCTTATTTATCATCATTATGACAGTTCAGTTCAGCTCAGGGTAACACCAGGGCTTGTTTTGCACTTTGGATTCAACAGAAATGAAATCCAAAATTAAGGGAAAGTATTGACACTGCTTGCAAGTTTTTGTTTAGCTCAAATATGGTCCAGGATCAGGGTGTTTGAAATTAGGCTAAGGTGTGAAATGTAAAATGAAGATGGTAGGATATACAGCACATAGGTTTTTTTATAAAATGCAGCAATTTTAACAGATTTCATAGTATTTGGAGTTAATATTTCACATCCATCTCTCTGTGAGCCACTGTTATGTATGTCTGAAGAGTCCAATATCCATCAGAGTAATTACAAATTCCTTAAGCACTCAGAAAATCTCTGCTGTTTTGACTTCCAAAATTATTCAAATTACTTGAAAAACATTTTGAACAGAAACTGTAAGTACTTTCTGAACATAGAAACTCCTCATCAAACTAGAATCAAAGAAATAACTTCTGGAGAAGGGAAAAACCTTGGTGGCCTTTAGCTTCAGAAGAAATTTTTTCTACTTCAGTCTGCCTTTTACTGACAGGGGTTCTGTGACAGTGGTTCAAAACAAACAAAAAGAAAAGGCTTGTACCTCTGCATAATGTTGCTAGTGAACTGTTAAATTTATTTTAGCACATAAAATTCATTTGAAGACAAATGTAGCTATTTAATAAAAATCTTCTGCTTGTAGATAGCTCTGTTTCAAAATATAATATACCCTTGATTATTTTCTGGTGCCAGAAAAATAATAAAATCTTGACAGATAATTTTAAAGCCTCTATTTTATTTTTTAAAATATATAGCTCAGATTCAAGTTGGTGTAGGGATTGGGGTTGGGTTTTAATTTGGGGAGGGGTTTGCACATTTCCAGGTGGACATATTTCTGTAATTTATTTCCTATTTTGTAGTATGACTTTTGGTTTAAGCAGGAGAGCTACCTTTTTTTTTTTTTT
>VXBB01008141.1:241057-259608 GCA_013399915.1 Illadopsis cleaveri
CTTTTTTTTTTTTTTTTTAAACATAAAAAAAAAGATTTTTGAAAACATCGCAATAGTGAAACTGTTTCTGGAGAGTTTTTCTTGTAGCTGCTTTGGTGATGTAAGAATGCAGGTCAGTTCAATACCTCAATAGAAGAGCTGTGCAGATACAAATTGTATAATTTTTCATGACAGGAAAGAAAGGCTTCAGTGTAGCAACTAAGCCACTTTTTGAAAAAATATCCTTGGAAACAAGAGAGATTATGACCATTTTGCACAAAGCAAAAACTGATGCAGAGAGACAAAACAAATTCCCAAGAGCAATAGTATCATGTCTGAAACTGAGTATTTGAGAAATATGGTCATGGAACAGATCCTCCTAGAAGCTACTGATGTGCTAAGTCACATGGAAGATGGGGACATGATTTAAGACAGCCAGTACTTGAACAGGCTCCAACAAGGGCAGGTCCTGCCTGACCAACCTACTGACCTTCTACAACTACAGAGTGACTACATCAGTGGACAAGGGAAGAGCCACAGGCATCAGCTGGTTATATTTCTGTAGGTGCCTTCACATGGTTCCCCCACAACTGGAGAGGTATGGATTTGATGGATGGACTGTATGGTAGATAAGGAATTGCTTAGATGTTTGCAGCCAGAGGGAAGTCATCAACATCTCAGTATCCAGGTAGAGACTGGTGATGAGTGGTTTTCCTCAGGAGTCTGTACTGGGATCAGTGCTGTTCCATGTCTTTATCAAAGACACAGAAAAAGGAATCAAGTGCACCCTCAGCAAATTTGCAGATGACACCAAGCCAAGAGGTGCAGCTGACAAACCTGACGGACAGGATGCCATCCAGAAGGACACAGACAAGCTCAAGTAGTGGACCCATGGGAACTCTAGGAGGTTCAACAAGGCCAAGTGCAAGGTGCTGCAGCTGGGTCAGGGCAACCCCTGTATCAACACAGGCTGGGGGATGAACAGACCCAGAGCAGCCCTGCCAAGAAGGACTTGGGGTGCATGAGAGGCTGGACATGAGCAGGCAAAGTGCCCTCCCAGCCCAGAAAGCCACTTGTATCCTGGGCTGCATCAAGAGCAGTGTGGCCAGCTGATCAAGGGAGGAGATTCTGTCCCACTGCTCCACTCTGGTGAGACCCCACCTGGAGTGCTGCATCCAGCTCTGGGGCCCCATCACAGGAAGGACAGAGACCTGCTGCAGCAGGTCCAGAGAAGGTCCAAGAAGATGGTCAGAAAAATGGAATCCCTCTGCTATAAGGAAAGGCTGATAGAGTTGAATTTTTTCAGCCTGGAGTAAAGAAGGCTCAAGGAACACCTTCGGGTGGCTTCTCAATACTTAAAGGGAATTTATAAGAAAGATGGGGACAGACTTTTTAGTAGAGTCTGTTGCAATAAGTAATGTTTTCAAATTAAAAGGGGGTGGATTTGGATTAGACATAAGGAAGATATTCAGGGCTCATTGCAAGGGGGTTGGACGAGGCGACCTTTACAGGTCCCATCCAATCCAATTCTATAATTCTGTGATTTTCTGCATTTTACCTTGACTGGTGAGCAGAAGCATGAACTCGAGTGCTGTACATGGGGTACGCAGGACAGGATTTTGCTCACCTGTACCAGCAGAGACTCTGACTCCCCTGCTGCATACAAGAACTGATGGCCCTGGCTAGGGTGAATAGGGTACCACTGAGCCATGGACAGGGTAGGGGAAGGCTCTGATAAAACTTATTTATAACCAGGAAATAATAATCTTTGGACCCTGCCACTTTAGGGGAAATTCTGTTTGCCTTCTTTTTACACCTGTAACCATGACCCACAGTGATTAACAATCTCTTGGTTTGGGTCAACAATATAAATAGAAATATTGCATGAACAGCTTCAACTGACTTCAGGTGGATGTCAGAACCTGAGAACTGATTATTCAGTAGAAACTAGAAGCTGGTATTTTCATGTCAAAGTACTTGTGGCTTTTCTTTTAGCTAAAAATAATTACTATTTAAGTTCCTTTATTGGGTTATGTTAGGAGTACTTTCTCAATATTTTCATGCTTTTCTCCTGTTGAACATGTGCTCCATCTCTGTGTTTTTAAAGCCTTTTGCTTTTGCATTCTAAAGGAATATACTCTATCTGTTCACAAAGAGATCTTAATTTTACCATTTTCAGTTGTTAATAATAATTAGTTATCAAGTACTATTTAGTTACTTTTCAGTTAATTGGGTGTTTAGGTCAGCAGTTTGTAAGTCACTGATGGCCTAGTGACAAACTCATGTTTCATATTCATTCCACATTCAAATATGACTCAAGGTTTCTTTTCAAGTTTCTTGATTTTTATTTGCATTCACTTAATTTTTGAATAGCTAAATATAGCTCAGCAGAAGGAATAAATATATCGCTTGACATCAACAGCATGGGGAACACTATTAAGGCAGCATGAATAATCAGTTATGACTTAGTCAGTTGTGAAAAGGTGGCCTTTGAGTTTCTCACACTACAAGAATAGCATCGATGTGATTATTCATGGGACCACAAAAGAGAATTTTTTTCCTTCGAAACAGCACTTGCCAGGTCATCTTTAAAGCTGTATTTGGATCAGATGGTTTTCTTCCTGAATCTAGCAGAAATTCCTCTACTCTCTGTTAATGATGTAGAGCAGATTTCAGCTGTGATAGAAGACAAAAAGGCTTGGGTCCTGAGGCGTGTCCTTACATTGCCTAGAACTTGCCAAACATTCTCTCCTTTTGGGACTTGCAACCTTCTGTTCAAATATCAGTTGCTGAAATACCCCTCAGCAGCAGTGTTTCCACTGATAGTGTCATTTCCTTGTGAAGGCAAAAGCAGGAAAAATGCAAGGATGCATGGGGTAAAATTGTAAAATGAATATTTTTAGCAGATAAATATGAATGAAGAAGCTAAAATTTAGTAAATTTTATTTCTTTGATGGTGAGCTTGCTGAGCACAGAATACTTAACTCTGAAAATCTGCTGATGGAATATGATATGTAATACACAAGACACCAATTGGGCCTTTAGAGGAATGATTTGAACTAAGTGTATTGAACTCAGGAGAGCACAGAGAAATCAGTCTATACTATTCCTGAAAGCATGTACTAACAGAAGAAAGGGGTGTAGGAAGCCAGGGAAAATTTCTGGGGGAACTGCTTCAGGTCTTAGATCTAAGTTCCTTTGCTGAAGATGAACAGCAATTTGGTAAATTCCAAATTTGAAAGGCATACATTTTTCAGTCAGGTTTCTCTTGAGGAAATGTCAACCTTGAGTGCTGAATGGCATTACAGTAACTTACTGTTTACAGTAAGTTTCTAGGCTTATTGTCAATACTAATGGGGTTTGGATTGTTGTGGGTTGACCATGGCTGGATTCCAGGTACTCATCAAAGCCTCTCTATCACTTCTCTCTACAGCTGGATAGGGGAGAGAAAATATAATGAAGGGTTCATGATTTGAGATAAGACTGGGGAAGATTGCTTACCAAATACTGTCAGTCAAAACAGGCTAGAATTAGAGATATTACTTGAATTTACTTCAAGCGGAATCAGAGCAGGATAATGAGAAATAAAAAAAGACCTTAAGAACACCTTCCCCCCCCTCCCTCCCTCCTTCCCAGCTCTACCTCCTCCCCTCCCCCAGCAGTGCAGGAAGACAGGGAATGGGAGTTATGCTCAGATCATCATCCATTGTTCCTGTGTCTGCTCAGGGAGAGGAGTCCTTCCCCTGCTCCAATATGGAATCCTTCCCACAGGCAACAGTTCTCCACAAACTGCTCCACCATGGGTCGCTTTTCCACAGGGTGCAAATCCTTCAGGCGCAGCTCACTCCAGTGTGGGTTCCCCACAAGTCCTGTCAGGAAATCTCCACCAGCAGGGGCTCCTCTCTCCACAGGTCTGCAGGTCCCTGCCAGGACCCTGTTCCAGCACAAGCCTCCCACAGATTCACAGCCTCCTCTCAGGCATCCACCTGCTCTGGCATGGATTCCTCCACAGAGTACAGGTGGATCTCTGCCTCCCCAGAGACCTCCATGGGCTGCAGGGGCACAGCTGCCTCACCATGGTCTGCACCACATGGGAAACAGCTCCAGTGCCTCCTTCCTTCTCTACTGACCTTAGCACCTGCAGAGTTTTTCCTCTCATATATTCTCACCCTTTCTTTCTCTTCTTCTTAAATATTTTATCACAGAGACATCACCATAATTTCTAATTGGCCAAGCCTTGGCCAGTCTGTCTTGAAATCACTTGGCATTGACTCTGCAGAACATGGGAGAAGTTTCTGGCAGTTTCTCACAGAAGACATCTCTGTAAGTCTTCCCCTCAACCAAAGCTTGGTCATGCAAATCCAATGCAAGTATAACAACAATGATACAGTAAACATAACCATTTACAGTCAGATCCAACTTCCCAGCTTGCATTCCAAATAAGTTGGAATCACGTTTAGGTTCAAGCTTATATCTGCTTATGGCCCTAAAAGCTGAGCAGAGAGCTGCTGGACCTGGTTGCAGCCTGTATGTATGCAGTACATGTAGCCCTTGCAGGTGCATATTCAAAGGTTAGGACTCCTCTTTTCCTGTTGACACACAGCTTTTCTTTCTCTCAAATTCTGAGGCAGACATTTCCTTTTTTTACAAGTATCTGGGGTTTCTAATTAGTTTCAGAGACAACAGGACAAGACAGAACTGATGTCTTGAAAAGACAGCATGAAGCAGACAGGTGCAGCAATTCTTCTTCTAATTTTTGCTTCTGCCCATGATCTGTAGTTATGACTAAGAAAGTCAATGCCTTTTAAGTCTCAAGTGATAAACAAATATATAATCATCATTTGTATGCAGCCATATCTCCAAAATGACCTCAGCATAGTGATCCATGACTGTCATTCCAGAGAGTCACAGTTGCTTTACTAGGATTTTGTCAAGTCAAAAAGTTTCAATTCAGGGATAATACTGCTACCTGCTCTCTGGCAGGTTATTTCAGTGGTACCCTACAGTTTCTACTGCTCCTACAATTACTGAAAACATCCAGAATACATTAAATTTAGAAAAGGAACCAATAATAGATTGTCTTTGTCAGTGACTAAACTGTCTTAGACAAATATTTACAGTCCTTCCACACAAAATTAATGGTAACTAGGGCACATTGGGGTTTATCTGTATTTTAAGTATCAAACAATTTCCAAATCATTATATATACTTTTTCTCCTTAGCCAAGATAATAATGCATTTTCAGATACACTTAAATAGCTCCAACTTACTCGTACTTGGAGGCCCACACCAGCATGCCTCTCTACACTCTGGTGAGTTTCCTAGATATGTAAGTGCAGCATTTCAGACTGCACTTATGATCATGCACCTGATACTGAACTGTAGAAATGCTCTGCTTTGCAACAACTAAGTACCTGTCTGGATCTTTCACTTTGGCCTTACCATTGATGAGGGGAGCAAAGCCCATGTGGCAATTGGATAGTCTGACAAGTTTTAAATAATCAGTCAACCAAAGTTTCTGTTTGAGTCGTCTTTGCTACCTTCAGTAATGAAATAGCAGGTGACAGTCAAGAGGGAAGTAACACATTCATGGAGTGTGATCATGTCGCAGTAAACAATACCTGTGATTGAGTACTCAAGTAATTGCAGTGTGTAGCACAATTTGTACTGGCAATCCAATAGCCTGATTAGCTCAACACAGTTCTGGTGATGCGCTTGTTGCTTAAATAATCTCAGAAGTAACCTAAAGTGATGTTTATTTATACAAAAATCACAGAGCAGTGAAAGAGACAAATACATTATTTTGGAACATAGGTCACAACAGATAAAATGAAACAAAATAAAACAAACCTATCACTCCTTAATTTGGACTCAGAGTCAAAGTGGAAGTACAAAATACACAAATTTATTAAAAAATTATTTTAAAAAAGCTTGCCATCTAGCATTAGAAAACTTGTTTCTATTAATAAATTTGATCCCATAAGACACCATGTTCTTTTTCTAGACCTTAATGAGTCCCTTTTTTAGCATGTGTTTCGGAAAGTTAAGCTTGAATCATTCAAACACTCAGAAATCACAAATAAAACATATGACAATTTCTTCGACCTCAAATTCAAAGCCCTTTATGCTGCCATGTAACCTATAAGGCTTTCAGCACAATAGAGGGACTACAGAGTAGTTTGCAATGGGGGTGGTTCTTCTGAAACTGAATTCCCAATCTAATTCCACAGAAGGAAGATGGGTGGTCTAATGGATCAGCACAGGTACTCCATTTGTCATATGCATATGGAATATGGTGGCTAGTTTTTGTATTTAGGATGGACACATGAACAGTATAGAGGAATGTGCTGTTCTCTTAGAAAAAAACAACAAAAACAACCAAGCAAGATATTTGGCTAGTGAAGATTTTTTTTCAGACTTCCAGGAGAACTGAACGATTGACCTGAAAACCTGTGTTAGTAATGCAATATCGAACTGCAGTTTGCAGAGTCAAAATGACAATCTCTCCATTCTTTCTTTGTTAAAGATACTTGAGATCAAAACTTTTAATGTGTGGCTAGTCATTTTCTGAAATAAATTAATTCCCCCTCACTTTTTCTGAGCTATTTTTCCTTCTCAATAGAATCAGATTTTTAACTGTTTAATCATGTATATTACCAATTTATAAAGTTTTGTACTTTTTCTTTTACACTGGGGAATGTTACTGCTCTACCAAAGATGGGCATACCAGTTGTTTCCACCCTGCTGAAGTGTGATTGTTCTGCTTTTGGGAAGAAATGCCTGAAAACACAGGAATCATTCCCCAAAATACAAAGAAGTCCATCAGCAGCCCTGGAAAGGTAAAAGTGTTTAGGTAATACTCTTTTGATGAAGTTCTGAGTGTTTGAGGAAATGGTTAGAAATATTATAGAAAAATTTTGATCACAGTCTTTAAACACGGCAAAACTTTAGTCTGAGTGATAACAGTTAAAATAGGAGTTCTGGGGTATCAAGTATTTTTTATATCTACAAATGAGATTTCATAGTTTTCAAAATAAGTTGGACTGAATAAAGCAATATCCAGATTCATATTCTATTTCTCTCAAAGCGAAACAGCCTCTAATGAAACAACAGGGCAAAAAGTGACCAAATTGTTTTAGTGGCTATTGAGTGGGGTTCAAGGAAGGCTCCATAATGACATAATACAAAACTGAAAAAGAATATCTTTATAGTAATTACTTATTTTCAATATAAAGTCAAAAGTCACAAGCATTTTGCAGTGATGTTTTAGCCTCATATAAATCACAGGGAAATTATGAATGTGAACACATGGCCAGTAGGATTCGCATTCTCACAGGTTTGTAATTTATCACTTCAGATATCAGAAACTGAATAGAATATTTTGCAATCACAGGTTTACAACTGTGACCTGATCAACAACTCTGTGACATCCAACCTGAAATAATAGTTCCAGTTTAGCACAGCCATTATCCTAAATTTTTTTATCATCTTTTCCCCAAAACTCCTGCTGAAAGTATACAGACCTCCATCATCAGGCAGGAGAACTGACTGTGCTCTCAACCTTTGTTTCTAGTTACATATCTACTACAGTGACTATGCATATGTGATAGCTGAAGTTTTTTCATTGTAAATTCACACACTGTTCATGTTAATAGGAAATTAAAAAGGTGTTCTGATACCATAAGTGTACAGGCTTGATAATTCAACCTATATTTCTTCCCCTGCCTTTGTTTCCATTAATAATTCATTCCCTTCCAAAAAGAGAAAGGTACAATTTGAAAAGGGTTGAATTACAATAGGATTTAAATCACTAGGTTGATTACAATACCTTTATAACAGAGGTGAGCTTTAAGCAGCCCATCTTCCCCATGGATCACATCTAAATAATGCTGGAATTCTAAGTCCCAATGTTGATAACATTCATCCATTGAAATAAGTTATTTCCTGGAATGAATATCTTCGTTGTGTTTTAGTCTTTTGCTTAGTTAAATGCTTGATAATACTTTTAAAAATTGATCCATTAGGATTGCTTTAGATCACCAAAAGAACATTAGTTCATTTTTATCTCTTCTTGGCTATGTAGGGCAATTAGCATAAAGTCTTGGCAGAGAGTTCTTCCTTTCAGAGTGATTTTTAAAAAGGTATCATGGGAATATAACCAAGCTTGTACAATACACATATGATGCAAAAAGGCAATTCACCACATATAGCAGCAAAAAAGCATTTATCACCAAAGCTGGTGTTCAGCAGCCATCTGCCAAAGAATAATCTACTGCTCATCTGCAGCAGACAACACCTATTCAGCTAGCAAGCATGCATAGACCAGAGGCAGCTGAAAGGTGCTTTGGTGGTTAGGAGGACAGTTAGCTCAGCTGGGAACGTGAAAGAGACCCAGAAACTCTGTTCTTTACAGCATGGGACTATATGACTGTGGTGGTGGCAAGCTGCAGGGCTCTGTCCTCATGACTGGCTGGAAGAACCCTCCCCAGGGAGTCAGGGCCTTTGGCCATGGCCCACTGCGAAGGAGGGAGGCTGCCATGCAGGGCTGGGGCCACACGGTTTGCCTGGTCCTGCTCCCTGGGGACGGAGCTGCTGGTGGCCTCACTCGCAGGAGCTGTGCTGTGCCTGAAATGACCAGATACCAGAGCTGTGGGAGGAGACAAGCAGACTGGATAGCATTGAGAATGAGGGTTCTTCTCTGCCCTCAGATATGAATTTGCAGAATCATACAATGCCCTTATAGCCAAGGAAGGGGAACTGGTTCCCTGGGGACAATTCAGAGTCATCTGAGCCTGGAACACTCATTAACACCAAGGCCAAAGGATGAATGTTCCCATCTGCAGGGCAGAAGGGTATTGATCAGAGCTGCTGTCATGAGATTCTTACCATTTGCTGACAGCCCAGATCAAGGACATTGCAGAGAGGCTCCCAGTAGCTACACCAACTAGCTCACTCTCACTGATCATGGGTGTAAACACAAATGACCACAAACAGAGACATGGAACAAAGTCAACAAGGGACTGCAGATTTCTGTGGCCAAAGGTGGAAGGCATGAAAGCCCAAATGCTGTTCTCCTCAATACAGGTGTCTGAGAAGGGTTTGGGTAGGAGCAGATGTGTTCTGCAAGTTAACAGCTGGCTGCAAAACTGTTGCTGTAGTTGGTGCTTTGGCTTTTATAACATGGTCACCTCTATGGGATATGAACTGTGAGCAAAGATGGGATTCCAAGAATAGAAGCACAGAGATTTTTCTTGACAACTATCTAATCAAATTTCAGCTCAAAACTCCAGACCCCAGAAGAGTTTGGCCCTTACAGTACTTATCATCATGCCCTGTGATACATAGAATACCCAGTTTCAAATCACTCCTGCATCATCTCATATATCTACATTCTCTGAAACTGGCTCTGGATGCAGAGTTAGCATCTGCTCCCACATTATTATTTGTTATTTATACAAAATAGAACAATTTAAGTTGGAGAAATCAAGAAAGCAACAAATACTGAATATTGTGATTACTGCCCACACCCAAGACGACAGGGAAAAATTCTCAGGACAACAATTGTACATACAAAAAGGAGTGGCTCAAACAGGAACACTTGAAAAATACTGGATGTTTTGTGTTGCCCCCTCTCTCACTCTGAATATTATAATATTATTCCCCACTTATCCCTAGTCCATTTTCTTTTTTCTCCCTAAATTATATAGCTGCTCCAAATGTTTCTGATCTGTGCAAATGTAGCTCATAGGAATTTTGGGCATTTAAAACAATTTCTACCTCAGAAGTTTCTTGCAATATTCCTTATATATCCTGATACAACTAAAGAGCAACATGCAAAATTCTCTCTTATATTGTAAATTATGGAAATATGAGTGATGAGGTTAACTATGAAAACATAGAAAGTCTTAGAAAATGACAAATGCTGATCTAGGTAATTGGATGCAAACACTAAAATGCCTTCTGCAAAGCACAGGTGAAAACAAGCGCAGGTAATTATTACATTTTGGTTCCCATCCCTGTAGCTATAAAATACATGCCATCAGGATCATGAAATTGGAAAACAAACTTATGTTCTAAATCAAAGAAACAGGCCTTGATCTGAACTCCACAATTTAGAAGACATGGTATCACAAACAACGTTAATGTTCTTTGACAATGTTCACAAGCATTAGAAAATTGAAGTCATAATGAAACTGCAGCTAACTCACAATCTCTGGCCCTAGGATGTACATTGTTGATGTGTGTACTTTGGAAGCCCCATCTGTTACGAGCTAGGCTTTATATACTGAATAATTGCTAAATTCCAAGGAGACCAGGTGGCAAGGCAAATTAATTTGGAAAGAAATAGAAAAGTCATGGGGGAGGGAGCCGAAAATTTGTAGGAGAAAGTTAATTCAGCATTTTCTGAATGTACTGAAGAGAGGAACAGAGAGAAAGAAAATATACAACAAAACATAGAAAGGAAGGGAAAATGCAAGAAAATAAGGGACATTTTCACATCAAGATATGTCTATAGACATATTTCTTGGACCCCAAGAAATGAGAATTTAAGGGCATGAAAAACCCAGAGGATTTTGCCATGAAATTTTCTCTTCAAGAATATTCATGCTGTCAATAATTATTCACGTATTTCAAACATCACTCCACAATGTAATGTGTAAACCAAGACAAGTTTAATCTTCCTTTTTGTGAATGGTTGACAACAGCTCTGATGTGGAAAGGAGAAGAGAGGAGCGTAAATGAAGAAAGATCTATTTTAAGCTCCCAGTCTGAGTGGCACATTCCCAGTTTTTCATGTGAGAAGCACTCACAGAAAACTAACCAGATAGATACAAACAGCCAAACTGCTACTACAAACACAGGGAGCCCTCTGTGCAAGAAATCTCTGACAAGAATACAGGCAACCATAAAGCTGGATTAGGTTTCTTTAAAGAGCAGCTGGTGTCAAATAGAGTTCTTTTGTCTTAGCCCTCATTTGCTCCTATTACCAGCAGTGGATGAGACAGAGGAGTTAGGTCAAACTGATTTATTAAATTTTGATTATTGTACTAGTCTTTTGCATCTATATAAAATCTAGATCTATTATATAAAAATCTAAATCTAAAAGTAGATTGCCTAAGTACAGAAGTAGATCTGTAACCTGGCGATAAAGGCAGTGCAAAGGCCTATCACACCTATAAATTACACGTGCACTACTCAGATTAGAACAATTATTATCTCGCTTTGGATCCAAACATAGTCATTTAAAAACTGTGAAATCAACCACAGCACAAAAGAATTTATTAGCACTGTGATAGCATAGCAAAATACAATATATACTTAGGTCATATTATTTTACAGAGGTATGTGCTCAGTGTGACCACCAAAAGGGCAAAGTGTTATGAGGTGATATTCAAGTAAGAGAAAGTTACCAAGCCAAAGGCAAGATAATCACATAAGCAAAACTGACTCCAGGTAGGTAAGATATCCTGCTGAATGCACAAGGGTTATTGACAAGATCCAAAAAAATCCCAGAAAAACCCAACCAAAAAAATCCCCAAATATCAAATAGAAGAGGAATACATGTGCACTGTTTTAATTAAAGGTTCAGTTTCTCTTCAGATGTGAAATGCTGTGTTCTCATATGCAGACTGGACCATAAATAAAGATATCAAACAGCAGATGAATATCTGATTTGCAAGGTGTAACTGGGAGTAGATAAAAATACATGAAAGACCACACTAATTCAAATCAAGGGCCTATCTAGTTCATTATTCTGTCTCCAACAGTGACGGCAAGTGGACCCTAGGGAGGAGCAAAACCAGAGAAAGCCTAAACACATAAGTATAATTTTCCTAGATTCTTACTATTTTCAGCTCCTATTTCCTGAGTGTTTTCTTGTCCATTTACTAGCTCCCTAAATATGCTTTTTCCAAGTGCTTGTCAGATCTGTCCTTGAACACAAATATACTCTAAGTCTAGGCAACATCCTTTAGTAAGGAGTTTCACAGAATTTGTGCTATTGTTATGAACAACTGCCTAATTTATTTAGGAGGATCCTAAGGCCCTGCTTCCTATTTTAGAACAGACAGTGAATAATCAGACATCCTAAAGCCTTATGTTTTCATGCACAGGAGTCCCAGGCTGCTTGGTTGCTCTGCCTATTCCTCATCAGCCATGCTGCCCACTCTGTACTGTTTGTAGTTCTCTTATATCTCCTTTGAGACTGAGGAACTAAATACTGTACACAGGGGGAATCATGGATTTCATATGACAGCACAAGTATCTTCTGTGTCTTTTCTTCTTCTGTTTTCCCACTAAGTCTTAAGAATAAATTCTTAACAGGTGCTGTCTTTAAGGAGAGAAATAATGCAGAGAGAGAAGAAAGGATTGTCACAGAGTAACCAAACCATTCTACCAAAGTGTACCAAAATCAAGTACACCCCTGTACTTCATTGTTGCGGTGTGCATTTTGGGGTTTTCCAAAGTTCTGTATGTTTTTGTTATTTGTTTGTAATGGTTTATCCCTACACTCCACCCCCCATCCCCAATTCCCTGTGGTCTTTCCCTAAGATAGATCCTGTCAATCACACTGCCACCACACCCTAAGCCTGAAAAGTTCTAGTAAGGCTTCAGGGTGACTCAGCAAGGCATCAAGTTCCCCACTCCCCTTTCTGTTCATAGATGGCCCTTGTTCTTGGTCACTTCCCCTCTTCCTTGAGATTGCTTCTGGGTATCTGCTTGCCCAGGAGACGCCCCTGGTAATTAATGGGCAACCTGAGCCCCGGACTCTCACTCTTCACGTGGGTCTCGGGGTTGAATAGGCCTATCTGCTTCCCCTGTGAGAGTCCTCCTTCTTCCTCACCGTCTAACATGTTTCAGCCTGAGGTTCAGACCCACTAAACATCAAAGGTACAAAGCTGTACCCTTCATATGCAGACCGGTGAAAGAGCTAGCCGGTAAAGCTGCACCGGACACCACCATACTTCAGGTATTTTTTAATGTCAACAGTTCATAACTAACCATTCCTTATTAATGTATTTCTCCAGTGCCCATCTAGTTATCCCATAATCTCCAATTATCCCATCCAGTTCTTTGGGCTCTTTTTTGCATCTTTGGCAAATGTCTCTGAAACTGGTAACCTGATATAGGATACTAGAATAGCTGGACAGCAAGTCAATTAAGATGTGACATCTCAAAAATGGATATGCAAGTGCCGCAGGATGATACATTTACTTATGCCTTCAGCATCTTCAGTTAATTAAAAGGACTTAAAAAAATCTGTACTAACCAAACTTTGCTTCACCTCAAAGTTAATTTTCAACAGCAAAGTATTTTATATCACTTTTATTCAAAGTTGATGGAATATGTGAAAAATATCTTAGAAAATATGGAAAATAACCTACTGTTGGAGGTTAATTTATATCACAGTTCTGGGTGGCTTTCCTATCACAGCCTGAAGACTAGTCAAATTAAATTTTTTAACGACAGAATAAGAATGAGCTTACAGAGCAAAATTTGAGGCACATTTTATCTACCAGGAAAACATGAAAAGCTGATGATCAAAGAAACAACCAATGAACAGGTATACAAATGTAATTGTTTCAACTTATGTTTTCAGCAACTTTTGAAAACAGTTATGACATTACTGACCAGATATTCCACCTCTGACATCACAAATTTGAGCAATATTCAGGCTACTTAAAATTCCCTCTTTGTTAGCTAGCATTACTATTGCCACACTTAGATGTTGGGGTTAATGTCAAGAATTGCAGTTCTTCAAAATTCCATACTTATATGCACTCTACTTGCCCTTTGAGGCAACACCAATTGAATTGAACCAACTTGCAACTGAAGGTCAGGCTATATATTTTTCATACTTTTACAGGAAGACTTACTCATATGCAGCAATAAGAAAAAAGAAAGGGCTTCTAAAGTGATACAAATTCTAACTGAACATGTAGCAAAGCACAGTGTTTACAAATTTTCTAATATAGATTCATCTGACTTGTGCCTATTCTTGTACATCACAGTCTGTATTAACTCAAGGATTCTGCTGAGGGCCTAACTCAGCCTTTACTTTAAAAATCTGAAAATACTATTTGTCATAACAATCAAAACTATGTTACACACAGAACAAACATTTCTGAGATGGGAAATGTACACCGAAGAAAATAAATAATATGGTATGTTAATTTAAGAATTTTCCTTACCAAATATTTTAAAGGAAAAAAAAAATCCCTGACAAAACTGAAGTGAGTGCTTTTTCAAAATTAAGAACCCAAAAATATTTCCTCTGAGTTTCAAGTAATTGCAGTTTTAGAAAGCAATCCACATTTTTATATACCTATACATTATATGTGTGTATACAGGTAGTTAGGCATGTATATGGCACACACAGACACATATTTCAAAAACAGATCGAACACCAATTCAGGCTCTTGCTGACAAATGACTGCTATATTAATTTTTGCTATATGTCATATTCCCTTTACCCATAAGCACTAAATATTTTTGCATTAAAGGAGGTGACTGTCTCTTAAAGCATTTTCTATAGCAGTATTCCTGAAACAGTACTGTGTTTTCATGTTTTTTCATAGGGAATTTTTTCCATATTTGCAGTGTCTCAACTGACACATTCATTAAATGGAAAAAAACCCCAAAAAATATTAATTAATGTGAACATGTCTACAAGGCCCTTGCTGACTCAGGACCAAAGGATTCAGAAGAAGCATTCTTATCCTTTTGACTTAAAAAAGCATAAAAGTTCTGAGCAACCTAACAAGAAGGTATTTCTAATAACAATGATAGTAAAAGTGTAGCAAAGAAAGGCATAAGAAAGAGGAGACGGTATTTATACTTGAAACAAAATCAATGTCTTACATTCCCCACTATTATGTCACAGACTCAAAAGCACCAAGAATTCAGACACAGAAATGTGTATACCAAGCTGATCAAAGAGCATTCCAGGTTTTAGGATGCCTTTTGGTTTTGGATACCCTGAAAAGCACTGAGCAGATTTGTTGTGATCTTCATGACCTGTTAATCTGGATGCCAACACCACCTGCCATTCTTACTGCCCTTCTGCCTTTCATGCTGGTAGTCTGACAGAATGACAGATTTTCAGTGTGTCATTCAGTGTCCTGACATTCATACCACCCTGAACATGTCACTGTACATTATCTGTGACGAAAGCATCTCCAATGGCTATCCAGGAAATCTAGCCCACAGCTCTAGAACGGCAGCTCCTTGTTTGCCCAGGCATAAGAGCATGGATGCATAAAGCTAACAGAAAACCCCACATTAGTTTCATACTGATACACTGCCTAACTATCTAACTGGATTACGGGTTATACACTGAAGCAAGATCTCTGGTGGCCAGAAGAAATAGATGTGAAATAGATGTGCCTATTACTCTGTCTTCTGAGAACACATTTCAAAAGGTCAGGGGGATTTAAAAGTCAACAGAGCAAAGCTGTATTATAATAGAAACTGGTGTATTTAGTATTTCAAATAGAAAAATCTCAAAACAATTAGGTAAAAAAGAGTGACATCAAGGACATGAATACCTCTCCTTCAGCGTCCTCTTTCCTTGCAGGAAGATACCTGATAATAGTGCAGTGGCTCTCTGAGTCACCACTAACAATGTTCCTTCTGCCTCATAAGGGCAAGTTCTCTATTCTCTGCCCCTCTTCACAGCCTCACAGGGTAAGCCTGATCTGCAAGATCTCATATTGTTACTCCTGCTCTCACTTTCTGCCAAAGGTCTCTAACTCATATGCCTGGAACCTTTCCCTAAGGCTGTGTCCATTTCAGAAGCAAAGGAGGCCCCCATATACTTCAGCTGATTCAGGAAGGAGACATGCAAACTAAAAAACCAAATAAAACAGATACTCTTTGTCACAAAATCTAATTTCAACTGTACCACTTAACTGAAGAATGCATGGCTCCAAAGGACTGACATTGTTTAAGTGCAATCTCTCCTTTATAAGTCACAGCTGGCTTCAGATGAAGGCTGAGTTGTGATAATCAGGTCTGGGACTGCAAAAACACTGTAAAGAGCAACAGGACCAGATCTCCTGCTATCTCCATGGCTGGGCAGCTCAGAGAAGAGCTTAATTACAGAGACAAGCAAAGACACACACATCTTTTACGATTCATTTGATTTTACCTACTGTGCAGTTTTCTCCTACTATGCCTGGTTCCCAGGAACCTTACTTTAAAACATATGCTTGAAAACAGTAACCTCCAGGACCAGCAGAGAGATGGAAGGCAATAGCAGAGGAGGAAAGATCACCTGAGAGAAAAAAGGTCAGTTTGGCAATTTAAGTACCAGTATTTTTCCATATCAATAAAGTATGGAAAGCTTATTACCAACTGGAAGTATCTCTGTATAAAGAATAAGGTGACATGTTCACTGATAATAATGAGGAAATTCAGAACATTATATGCAATATTAATAAACATTTACGCAGAAATCTTTTATGACTGACTGTAGTGCTGATAAAAATTTTTGAGCAGTTTTCCTGATCTTAACCTATCAGGAAAAAAAAAAAAAAAGGTGTATATTCATAGCTCTCTCTTTGTCACAGTATTATTTATGTTCAAGCATTGCTGGCAAAATATTTCACACTTACGATTTCAGACCTGCATCTACCATCACAATCAATTATTTTAAATCTTCCTCATGGCTGGAACAACTTGAGAATGATTCTTTCCTCCACCTGGTATATGAGAGCTGCTATTACAGAGCAAGGTGAGAATTACAAAAGCACACTATCTTGTCACTATGGTTTGTAATCCTTTTGCAAGATCCAGTACAGGAAAGAGGTCAGAGCAGAGTTGAAAATGAAAGAGAGACCTTGTACTGCACAGGCGTTTAGAAAATCCCCAAATTCAAAATGAGAAAGGCAGTAAGAATCCTTTTTTTCCCCCCTCCCAACGACAATGAGCTTTCTACATCATACCTACATGTTCAATGAAGAAATGGGATCAGGGATTTGTTCTTACATCTCAGCTTTCTGTGTGTAGCTGCAATGAACAAAGCTAAAGAATGCTGAAAACTTAGTCTACAGTCAGCTTATTTCAGAAGGCCACGAAATAGGATTGACTAGAAATTTAGCTTCTAAAAAGTCCACAAAACTCTTCATTTTAAGACTCCACATATAAATCATCTTAGTCTAACAAGAACAACAAAAAAACTAATAACAATTCAACAATCCAAAGATAAATATTTCATGTATTTTGACTTGAACAATTCTCATTAATGGATCCACTTTTATTGCTCTGTTAACCTTATTGGGTTCTCAACATTATTTTGTAAGTTTGCATATTTACAGTCTGTGATAAGATGATGATCCTGTAACAGTGGTTAAAGAAAATTTGGCTTCTATATCACTACAAATTGCCAATCAAGTCAAAAGCTCTTGTTCTCTACAACTCATAAATATAGATGGCACTCCAGGATATAACAGAGAATGTGCTCTCCACATCGTCATTGGATTAGTTCGACTTCACATTTTTATGTTTTTGCAAAGCAGAAATATTAACCTGAACACACAAATTAATACTCAGAGTAATATTTAGCAACCTGTTTCATTTAGAGGAAATTTATAATACATTAATGCGTATCCTACTTGTTCAACATACTCTAAGACACAGAATGAAACAAAATACAAATATAAATTGCATAATGTTGAAAAAGATGTTGAAATTATCAGATAAAACAAGAAAACCAAAAACCCAAGATAGATAAATGGGAGCTGAAATGTGTAGTGATTCTATTTTAGTGTAATAATAATAATATAAGTGTATTTCCTTGTGAAAGTGCTTTAGCAATCCAAAAGAGCAAGAAGAAGACTGTGAGAAAAATCAGAATATTCCTGACAAGAACAAAAAATAAATTTCTTTTTTTTTTCCTTGTGAATTCTAGGGTTTTTACTCAGTAAGGAACTCGAACTACTTGAAATTTATCTTATTTTCCTCTATCGTGTTCCAGAAACAATGGTTCAAAAATTGCTGGTAAAAAATTAACTGGTGTCATAATTTGGTATGACGCAATCTTTGGTCATTCCAAAATATTAGGTTGAAAAACAATGCATGAGAACAAATTATGGAAAGTCATACTTTCTCTCCTTACTCTGTCATGGTTTTATCAATATAAGTCCTGAGCCATTCTCTCTGCAGGTCCTTCCAAGCTTGACATTCAGCTTTTCAAACACCAGGAATAAGGAACCTGAACCATTCAGAACCGATAAAACAGAACTGACTTGTTGGCCAGTAGCACATTGTAACACTGTAATTCATCAAGAATCAATTTTCTTAATCTCTAATTGCAAACAGGTTTTTATCTACTTATAACCTGTGTATTTTAGAGCAACTCTGAAGCTCCCCCACAGTTTTCTCAATTACCCCCTCCCACTTTGTATATAAGATCTCTCATAATCAAAATGTCAGACTTTCTAATTTTCTAATTAGTCAAAATTTAACATACATATTTGGCTGTTGAAGTGGGTTTTTTGTTTTGTCTGTTTAATGCTTCATTTATTTATAAGTTTTTTTTATGTAATGGTTTGTCCCATGTACCCCCCTCT
>VXBB01008141.1:259687-292641 GCA_013399915.1 Illadopsis cleaveri
TGCTTCCAATCCCGTTGTTTTGTCCCAACACCTGCCCTGTGTCCATCTTATTTTGAGTAACCCCCTGACCCTGCTGGTTACTCTAAAGCCTCTCCCAGAGTCCAGAAAATTCTAGAGAGGGCCTGGCATGATTGGACAAACCCAAACCTCCCCCTCCTGTTTTTCCCTGATTTGATATTATGAATGTCTATTATGTTATGAGCCACCCCCTGAGTTCCCTTCATTGGTCTGTAACTAAACCCAACTCTGTGTTCCTCCCTCCTATAGAACCTGTGGTTTCTCACATACTCTTTGTCTCCATGAGGCTGGAGCTGTGGGGTGAATAAACTCTGCTGGCCTCCCCCTCCTGGAGTCCCGCCTTTCTTCTCCCTGCCTTCGCTGTGCCCAGCTCCTGGTCGGCAAGAACCTCACACAGTGTTGCCGTGGTGCCCAGGGCTGCCCGCAGCCATGTGACACGGGGCACCACAACATTTGGCACAAATGAAGACAGAAAGACCCTCTCAAATAGGTTAACAATTGTAATTTACTTCTTTCTTATATTCAGCCTTCAGTCTAGATGAAGTAATTTGTAGCTGGCAAGACTTTTTTTTACTGCCAGCTCAGTGTATTCCGTATTTTAATTATGCTGTTATAAGTCTTTATGAACAACCAGATTTAGAGCACCAGATGCAATTTCTGCATTTTCTGATAATAGCATGCAAATCAATCTAAAACATGGCCAGCCATTTGTTCTTGCATTTTCTATATCACTTAACATCAGACTACTAACTGCTTGAAAAGATGGAGGGAAGAACACTGTGTTTCGTATCACTACATGTCATAAATGAGCTAGGTGAAAACACTCTAAACCACACCATGAGATGATAGTTCTCAAAACTCCTGTCATACTATCCACAACTTATCCTTGGATAGACTCCCCAAAACCTGTTTACCTGAACTGAAAACAGAAGGAAAATCCACTGGATATCTCTACCTTAATTTCAGGCTTTCATTACTTTCACATATAATATGAACCTAACCTTTATCAGTGCCTGGCTTACAGTGTTAAACTGCTAGAGGCTTGTTCTCACCTTAAGTCAGGGAAACAGACGTGTCTAGCCACAGAAAATGTTGTAGGCTATGCAGCATGTATCTGGAATAAAGATTATTGTGCTGCAAAAATTGTTTCCTTACAATTAATGGAAAGAAATTGGTGTTCACAGAACAAGAATAACATGACCAAATATAAAGAGCTACAGCTGGTCAGATACATGCAATCTCTGCATCTAGAGAAGCCAAGGAATTCCTGCAATATAGTGTTATTGATTTAAATTTCAGTCTCACAAATCTACCCTGAGAATGGATGTTCTGCAATTCTACTTAATTATCTTCTGGCTAATTTTGCCTTGTTTCTGCTGTTAAATCTGAACATTTTTAATTACCAGGAATGGTTCCTGCAAAGTGTTTCCTTTTACTTGTTAAGGCTCCAAAAGACACGTAAACAATTAACATTTAAAATTTCTCCTGAGTAATACAAATCAAACCAATTCACAACATTTATCTATACTTCCCAATTCAAAAACCATCTTTAGTTTCAGAAAATACCCATAGTTCCTCAACACTGTTGCACTGCACAGGAGCTTTAAAGAGAAATGTGTGTGATAGCAGGAATGTGAAAAGTGGAGTAAAGGTAACCAACTATATGAATCTTTGGTTTAGGGACCAGAAGCATGAAAGTAATTTAATTCAATAGTTTTGCCACTGGGACTTTTCTTCTAGATCCTAAATTTCCAGCCTTTATCAAGAGGAAGACTAACATATTTATTGTCATCGATATTTGAAAGTTATGTTTAGAAAACAGAAGATAGACATTTCTGTGTTTTTCATTTCATTTGCTAAATCGTAAATTATTAATGTTTTATATTAACACTTGAATATCCACTACAGCTGAAACTAAAGAGCTGCATAGCCCAATATCTTATCTCTGAAAATTGCCAGAAGCAGACACTTAAGGAAAAGATATGGTAACACTTACTGCTTTCTATTCCTTTTGCAAATTGAGCAATATATTACATATCTCAGCTAATATTTGGTCATCTCCTATCTGAGTTCCTTCAGAAATACTGTGCAAATACCATTTGGTTTTAGACGTTGTAATCTGGTTTTGGCAATTGTTTTTATTCATTTTATTAATTTGCTTTGAAATGTTTTGTTCTGACACTTTTATTTGACACAGTTTCTTCCAACTTTTCCAGATAAAAAAGATACTCTGGGGAAGTCCCAGTAACACACAGTGGTGAATGGACTTTAATCAGTGTGTGCTTCCTCAGTAACATCCCTGTTAGCCATGAACCCTGCATAGTCTCCACCTTGCTTCTGTGTCTGTTGTACTCAGTCTTATAGCTTTAACATGTCTGACAAAACATATTGAAAAATATTCTTGGACATTTCATTATGACTTTAAGTTGCCACAGTTTGCGTTCTTTCCTATTTTACTCACTTTGTCACACAAATGCTGCTATGCACACACATATAATATAACAGAAATATAGTCTTAGTACAGCGCAGGTGACTCCTGCAGATGAAATAGAATGTTTTGATCTTTTTGTTTAACATGTTTTTAATCCAAGAATAGCACATTCTTCTTGGGTTTGCAACGAACTGTGCTTTTTCAATTTCCTCCTTAATTTCTATGTTTCTTTAGTGGGGTCAGAATCCCTACTCTAAGCCACAAATTTTACCCTTTTCTATTGTGGTTGTTGATGATTTCTTTGGGAAAATGTATGTAATGGAATGTACATCCCATTTCATGCTATCCACTGGTTTGAAAGGAAATACCTTTCTGTGAAAAGAAGTGATCTTAAAGATAGATAATCAAACAGTAAATGGAAGCCAGATAGTAGATAAGGGATACAAAAAGATACGGAAAAATACTGTGCAAAGAAGTGAATACACCAAGAATTAATTTATTCTGTCTCATTTTCCCTAATAAAAGCAGGGGAGGGGCTTGTTTGTGTCAGGACCAAGCACGCATTATCAATTACAACACACTAAGATTTCATTTGTGAATATCTCATGGCAGACCTGACAGGTTTTCATAATCTGTGAAAATGATGTATATCCTGTGCAGGAATCTTCACTTGAGGAGTTCATCGCTCTTCTTCCACTTGTCGGATATATGCATCTACTCTATCTTAATCTAACAATAAAATCTTTCTTCTTCATTTAATTCTGTAAATGATGAACTAATTTCTCTTCAAGAATGCTGTTCTTGCTTTGTTTAAGTTCTGCTTTATGCTTTTTGAAGCTCATTTCCCTACTATAACTGGAAAGGGTAACCAACCCTTTCAACACTCACTAAGCCTCTGTCTTGCTTATCCTTAGGAACAGTGGTGTAGAACTCCTCATTAGGGTAGGAAGCATTCAATGCATCATGCTGAACTTTCATTTGCAGTGATCTTTTCTAAAAAAAAGAACAGTTATTTTTTCCCTATAGTTCATCTTTGCATCGCAACAGGAGGACTACTGCCACTGTAAAGATAACTTCAAAAATTGTGTCCTCTCTTTGTTAGATCTTCCCATCTCCCACTGCTCTCCTAAAAGATAAATTTGGCTGGTGATTAGCAGACTTGCTTGAAGAGCAAGAAACCCAAGTACAGCTCACAGTTCATCTGTATATTTACTGTGTAACCCAATCTGTTCTTCTGTCTATAAAAATCATAATAATACCTACTCCTGTAAAGAACTTTAAAGCTTCAGATAAAAAATGCTATAAAAGCTAAATGCTATTATTAAACCTTCCTCAATAAGCTGGGTATCAGCCAGAGGAACAGAAGGCTAGACACAATCCTTTGCCATTAGAAAGACTACACTAAAATGGAGGTTACTGTAAATGACAAAACATTTCAATTCTCACAGATAACTTTTAACAAATTCCATCACCACTTTGACACACATGCCATAGTATTTTTTATAAATAGACACTGTCAGAATCTGTCATTCTTCAGAGAGATTTTCTATTTTGGAAAAAAAACACAACTCTATTCAATACATCTCCAGGGTTTGCAGAAGTCTTCCTGGACACCAGCACCTCAGTTTTAGAGTAGAATATCCTTGTGACACATCCCACAGGCTATATAAATTAAAAGCTGAGTTGTTGGTATGGAAAGCTACAGAGTTGGTTATCTTATACAGGTTTTACATTACCTAAACTGTGACCAGCTGACTCTCCCTGATCAGCCTGAAAAAAAGCTTTCTCCAGAGTATACTTTACTGCACCCTGGGCTGGTATCTGAGGACTTGCCTAATAAATGCTCACAACACTATGACAATTTTCTCTTTGCAAAACTTAAAGGAGAATGGGAACCTCCTTCACCATGACAGAATACACTAAAAAAATGGTTGACCTGAATTCAAGGAAAGCAAAAAGAAGCGACTGTTTACAAGGTGCACATTTGTGCTGTAGAACTTTTTGCCATACAACATTCTGAATGGCAAGAGTTTCCATAAATGAAAGGGGAATTTGGATGGTTGAACATAAAACAATGTGATGAGGCTTACTAAGCATACAGAAATCACCACTGGAACATAAAGCCCCTGTACTGAAAACTTCTGGAGGGTGGCACAATGTTTAAGGGATATATCATAATATGTCTCATTTGCATTACCCATCCATTAAAAATTGCTCTTGAAGACAGGCCACTGAATTACACATACCTTTGGTTTTGGCTGCAGCTCTGCTCTTGAGTTGTGTGCTGAATCTACTGGAAAGAGTCTGGATTTTATAATAATTATTGTTCAAGTTGTTTCCCTCATTCCAGGCAGAGCATCCTACTACCCATAAGTACAATACTTCAAACTTCTTTTTGTTAAACTTCGTGTAATTCTTGTTGACCCAGCCTTTCAACTTTCTGACTTCTGTTCACAAGGCATTTCTTCATTCTGTAATATCAACCTCTCCTTCCTGGATAGCATGATCTGCAAACTTGATGAGTATATATATCCAATCCCATCATGAAAATTTTTTGTGAAGATTTTGGATAACATCAGAGCCAGTATCAACCCGTGAGGAACTTAATTTGTGACAAGTAACTCACTCTTTAAACAAAAGAAAGGCTCTAAAGTCTCCTCTAAAGCCTGTTCCTGCAGTGACTGTTGAAGCCTTCTGGCTCCAGATATAAAGCTATTTCATGGGAAGTCCAAAGCAGTTTGAAATAGTCCTAAACCTTGCTGTGTGTCTACACTGGCAGGAGAGACAGAAAGAATGGGGATAAATTAGAAAGGGCATAATTAACAAGGGAAGGGGTGACAGGGACAGCTGTGGAGTTAGTATTTACCATTGTGTGTTGGTATGTTGTCCTTGAGGGTGTCCAACTGTGTGATCACTGTTCTTAGTGCCATGTCAGGAATAAAAGTGGTAGCTGGAGAGAAAGAGGTCCTTGACTCCTTAATGTCAGCCAGTCCTTGAGTTGCAGAATTCCTTTATGGGAAATATTTGCTGTCCAGGTGCAATTTTCTGAAACTTCATAATATGTGAGAGTCAGCAGACACAGAACAAATACCTAAGAATTCTAGTTCATTTGAAAAGATCAGTATCTTTTATGGTGAACGAGTGATTGGCTAGACAAGGCTGGGGAAATATTGAAATTGGTGTATTTTGAGAGCAACTTGCACATCGTTGCCAGCCCTCATCACACTGAAGAAAACCGGACCACAAAGGGTGAAGAATCTTTTTCTAAATAATTTAAAGCCACAGATACATGTATATATATATCAATTGACAGTATGACCTAGAAGAGTTACAGTTCAAGAAAATTAATCAAAACTACTGGAGAACGATTTGAGTGCAGTTCATCTAAAATCAAGGCAAAAACAAGAAGTGAAAAAACAGGATCTCTGTGGCCTTTTTATTGTCTATTTTTTCTGAGTAAGGCTTATCTTTTACCTCAGACACAGTTTTGATTAAAATTAGCATTCTCAAATTGCCAAAAGTTTAATTTAATATTTTATGAGACAGTACTTGACCTATGAAGGTCTTAGTGTGTTTAAACTTTGTAGAAATATGTAGCAAATGATGATCACTACCGGCAAAATCTTTTCACGTAGAACAGGAATGGAAAATATGCCTGAAAACTGGTAGAGATTAGATTCTGATGACTGAGGAAGGGTAGTAGAGTGTTTAAAGCTGTGGGGTACAGTCAGGATGGGCAATCCTTAAGTCTTCCTGACCTAGAGCTGCATCTACTGATGCCTTGGGAAGGCTGACCTGAAACAGAGACTGGACAGAGCTAGAGGATAAAGTAGGAATTTATTGAAAGGCCTTTAGGATACATCTTGGGCAGGACAAGAGCCTGAGCAGGGCTACACCCAAGGCAGACTTAGAATGGTCACAAAATGCCCAATCACTCACAAGGTCTTACACTTTTATAAGTTTTGGTCCATTTGCATATTTGGGTTCATTTGTCCAATTACAGCGTCAGGTTGTGAGGCTTTGTTGTTTCTCCCTTCAGTCCACTGTTGTTTATGCTTTTGGGGTCCTGAAAGTTGTCCTTGGTCTTCAGCAGGAAAAAGATTTGTTCTGTCTACATACTCTGTGAAGAGAGCTTACTAACACTTAATATGAGGCTCAGAACTACACCCCTAGGCAGTACAGAATCTGAAAAACATGAAAGCTAAAACTTAAGGCATCACTACAAACACCAGACTTTAATCCAAACACTCATAAAGACTTTCAAAATAGACTGTGACTTTATGTCTATCATGTTGCACAATACACAAAGTTAGAGGAAGAGATGTCTCGGTGTGGTTTACATTAATATTTTCCTGGCTATGTCAGAATTATCAAGAATTAGGCTTTCATTTAAGATCTTCTTTTCCCCTGTTAGTGAACAGAGTTATGGAGCTAAATAGGGAATCACACTCATTAAAAAAAAAGGATGACTGGAGTCCAGAATGACAGCAACTAGAATTAATAACCTATCTACAATTTACCTTGTTTCTTGTGGGCAGTACATAAAGAGTATGACAAATTTAACAGTCCAGGTACCACGAGCTGATCACTTTTGACTGATGAGATAGGCATTTTTAGTTCAGGGCAAAGGTAATGTAGGGAAAATCAGTGACAGATCTTGATGTTGAATGTTAGGTCAAATTTGCAAGGAGTCTTCATGGCTCATGGGCATCTACTATATTTTGATTGTTTCATCACATCATTGAAACATTTTTCATTAATATTTGAAAGGAAGAACTGCTAGTTCTACAGATAATTCCATAATAAGATGAAAGAAGACAAAGATGACAACAGTTTTTTTAAGTAAGTCTTTGTATACTTCTGATCCAGAATTCAAGAAAGATTTGCCTTGTATCCTTTTTTAAAGATGCCTGACAAATTGTAGTCAGAGTTTATAGCTCAGAGCTCTGAATAAAAATTATTGAGGGAGTAATAATACATTATAATGGAAAATGGGTATAGAAATTACTTTGGAGGGGGATTCTACATATTTTTCATATATTAAAAGTCTACCTCAGTAGCAGCAGTGAAATTCTGTGGTATTTGTCAGACTTGGTTTTGACATGCTTCTCAGTGGTTTTTTAGAGTGCTTTCTTTCTTTCTTACCTGCATATTTCACAAGAGAGATTATTTTAGACACAGGTAATAAGCTTTAGAATCTCCATACTAGCCTTGTCAGGTAATGTAATGAGACTTGGGTTTATGCAACTTCTGAATCAATTATGCTTTAGTCCTTTTACACCAAACTCAAGTATCCATGAATGCATCGCAAGATATTGATCCTCCAGCTGATTGTACTTAAGTTGTCAATGGTATTTATCCAGAAACCATTTTCAATTATAGCATCAAGTCAAATATTCTGCAAGAAGGATTTTGGTCAACATTATGAAAGAAATTTAAAAAAAAAAAAAAGTTGACACTTTGCATTATGACTTATACATTAGGATAAAAAGATTTACACTAAAGTGGAAGGAATTTACCAGTCAAATAAAAATAATTTTGGGACCCTCACCAGAGGTATATAGATACTGATATCCTATTAAATAGATCATCTTGAAGCAGTACTTTAAGACATGCAGGTTACTCCATCTTATGTCTCTGCTCATTAAATTTTTGTATGCTGCTGGGAGGAAAATTCTATACATATATCACTCCTTCATTGCTCTTTTCAAACTGCACTGAAAAATCTTCAGGAAAATTATGCAAAGAGGTATGATTGAGTTGCTGCTACATTCAGTTATTATATTCAAAAATGACCTTTAACAACCATCACCCACTTTTAAATTGTACCTGGATTTGTTCATTAGTTCTAACATGACCATGATATTCTGACTGGTTGCTAAACCATGGTCATTTAAATTGCAGACCTCTTAATAAGAATATTTAGGTATTATAGAGGAAAGAGCAAGTCTTCATTTATGTACCTCTCTAGAAAAGTTCAGTGGTGCTTGTAATATCAAAATTAGTTGATGAGCACAAGTTGGACTTTTTTGTTTAATAAACAAGGGGAAGAAATCAGTCAAAATGAGAATAGTTGAAACAGTTCTGCAGTGTTTAATGGCAGAAGTGGCTTTCCATTGTAATTAAATGCAAACATAATTAAATCCTCTGAGGTGGATTAGATAAACTGGATTTAGATAACATCTAAAATTTAATCATTAACAGGTAAGTACTCTAGCTGTCTACTTTTCATTTGTCATGGAAACTTTTCCTTCTTTAATCTCTCATTCACCTGAGATAAGCTGCTATCCTACAAAAAGGCTACCGTAACTTTTTATTCCTTTTGACATTGACAAAGGGATTAGGGAAAGAGAGAAGATCAATGTATGCCAATATTTTTTCATTTTTCTTTTATTGGAGCCAAAGGGTAGGTTAGGGCAAAATATTCAGTTGACTCAAATGGAAGTGTAAGAGAAGTGAGGCAGGGTATAAAAATCAAATATGAACATAAAGAATTGTATTCCTTAGCAGAGGGTTAGCAGAAATGTGATTCCATCCTATTATCTGTAAAGTATTTGGTTCTGCTGAAATCCTTAGCTGTATAGCTATAACTTAGAGCAGATGTTAACTTTGAGAAAGTTAAAGAAGCTGTGTTATTTCAGAGAGGAGGAAGTTCCCTACAAATGTGTGATTCCCTGCCATTCTCGCAGTACCACATGAACATAGGCCAGTTGGAAAATAATATTCTAACTTTATAAACACCAACGTAACCATATATGTTATTCTGAAGCTCACACAGTTAAGCTGAAGAGTATGATGCACACAGAGCTCACTGAAGTTGAGGAAACTATTTCACTGGCTTTCCCAAGTACAGATGCATCTTGTTGCAATGTTTCAGTACCAAGTGCATGAAAAAAAAGAATCAGAGCTGTCTGTTCTTCCTCACAATTGATGCCCTGCAATCAGGTCTAATGGCCATTTTACAAATTGCAAGATGTATCTGTAGTAGGAACTTAATTTTGTATTTTTTGCTAACACCTTGCACTGGATAGCTTATTGAATTGCACTTCAGGCAGCTACTCTGACCAATAAAATGGTTTAGAACTTCAATAAAAACTATTGTTGAAAAATGGTCAGTGCTACAGTCAAGGACAATTGGCTGTTTATCTTTCAGGTGCTTGTGTATTTCCATGAAGCAACGAATTGTTGGCTCAAAGACCCTTTGCAGAGAAAAGGACAAACTTGCCACACAAAAGAAAGGGATAAAAAAGTGGGAACCAATTTTGAATGTATATTGCTAGCATGAGAGGTGCAATTATGCATAGAAGACAACAAAATAGTCATATCTTGCAGAGGGAATGAAGGACAGGTTGAGCTGTCCAGCCCGATATGTTGAAACACATCCAGTTTACAAAAGGTGAAACCAGAATGGCCAGGGAATACATCACAGAAAGCTGGAAATTTGGCAGTGAATTCCTAACTTCTGAGGATAAAATGCCATAAAGTGAACATCGTAAGAACATTCTTTGCTAGGCATATTTTCCTCACACCACCATCCTTCCCTTCCCCCCAGAAAATACTCAGCAGAGAGTTTAAATTAGAGGATCTGATCATCAGAAGGATTATTTGAAGCATATTGGGGAAGTGACCATGGCAGTCTGAACTTTCAGGCACCAAACTCAAGACATAGAACAGCTGGATGAGAGCATGCATATCCAAAGTACTCACCACCTGGGCTGAACCACAGGAACACACTCTAGAGCATAAAAGTAGACTGTGTGGAGCATGTTATGTTAGCAACATGTTATACCTAACATCTGGCCTCCTGTGAAAGAAAGGTGGGTCATGCAGGGAGAGGCCTTGTCAAGTGGGAACAAAACAAACCTCTACAAATGCAAAACTCTACAGCCTAAGGCTGGGTGATGTCTGCCACTCAGACACAGACTGATATCCCAAGAAGTCACCTTGCAAGAAACCCTTTTTTGGGAGAAATTTTATTACAGTATTTATCTAAATATCCTAATTTATTTTCTTCTGCTGAAAAATGAGAAGGACTAAAGGATTTTTTATGGATGAAATATTATTATACTTTCTTATTCAGACAAGTGACAACTTTCTTTTTCTTCATATTTAAAAATCAGTGGTGAATTGAAATTTAAGGAACCTAGCAAAACTTTCAAAGGGTAAGTTGTTGCCTCAATAGAGTATTTATTGTACTATCTATCTGGTATTCAATCAAGCTGTTTGAATATAATATGTCAGTGCAAATATTATAAAGCTGGAACTATCTGCAAGAATAACAGACTTGCAATATAACTGCCATTAACCAACAGCTCATTACAGGTTTAAAGCCAATGCCTCCATCTAAGCTTGGTCTTAAGTCCCACTTAAAGCAACAGTATTCTAACACACATCTTCAGAGATATAAATAAATGCTTTGTTGTAAATAAATGCTTTGTTGTAAATAAAGCTGTGGGTACTCAGTGCCTTCTTTGATTAGACTTTAATTGTAATTGTAGTAGATAATAAAGGCTTTGATGTTCCTGGATGAAAATATGAAAATGATCTATAATGTGCTTTTAAAATACAGACAGTGAACATCTGGAAGAGTTAAGATGGAATCAGGTGGCTGACTATCATGAATCTTCTGATTTATGATGATCATATCTGCCAGAAAGTCTGGCACTCTAGGTACTCTATATAGGTAAAATGAAAAAATGCTAATCCCCATGCTATGCGAATACATCAATTTGTGCATAATTTTTCATTTTTATTACTCTTTAGGTTAACTTCCAGATTTAAGGAGTTCTCCATTTACTTTGATGAACTCAAAAAATTGTCAGAATAAATAAACATATCACACTCAGCAATATTTTGTCCCTAATACATTATTTGAACTATATTTATTGTTCTAATGCATCTTTCACAGGGCCTTAAATTTTATCATACTCTCTGCGTAGCAGTAAAGCCATTTCCATTGCAAACTTGTAACAGTAATGGATGGCAGCCTTCCGGGGATAGACTTCTGAGAAATTTATTTCACCTCATGTTGCTCAGCCACCCAGCGAATGAATTTCTTTCCATGACAGATAAGGATTGCAGAGATGGCTTTTAAAATTATCATGGTACACCACAAAACAGCAGTAGAGAAAAAAAAAGGAAAACGCAGGATCTTTTTCAAATTTTCTTTAATCCTCCCAGTTCATGATGCAGAAGTGTGAAATGTGTGATTTTTCATTAGCAGTCATTAAGAAACCTGAGAAATACAGTCTAGATAACCTTTTAGTCCTCCAAAGTCTGAGTGGCTTTCTATTTATTATTTTTAAGATGCAAGTTGAGCCTGTTCGTCTAGCTGATATACACTGAAATCAATAAACCTGGATTTCTGCAAAATATATTTCAGCATCAATGCTGTTAATAGAGAGTTACAACTCAAAGCCTGATTTGAGCGCAGAAACCTCTACTGCAAAGGTTTACAAAACAGGTTTATTTTGACACAATATGACCATCTATTGACTTGAATGATCTACTCAGAATGCATGAGATGAAGTATAGTTGTACTCTGGACTTCATGTTTACACTATATAAAGGTTGTATCATTAATACAAACACAAAAGACCACAAAGATGAAAACATCTCTATACCTGCAGAGGCTGTAAATTGGTTAGCCTACATTAAGAGATTTTTACACAGATATGGCTTTCCTAACACCGTATGTGGGCCTTTTCTGTCTTTCTGAGTTGGTGGTTGTGCTTCAAAAGACCATTTTGGCAGCCACATCTTAATGGCTTTCTGATGCTGTGTTGAATCATTGATCCTGCAAAGTGTGCAAGCTCTGTGACAATAAAAAAGGCATCATGTCGTTTCTTTCACACTTTCTCTTTTAAAAAGCAGAGAAAAAATCTTTAAGAAAATATTTTCAGTATTTTTCATTGAAGTACTTTTGAAAAGAAACCTTGAAAATAGCCTCAGAAAGCACTGGAGAGGTGAAAATCATTCCCTAAATTTCAAATTACTGTTGACATTTAAGATATTTTTAATGTCTACATTCCAAAATACATGTGCATTAATTTAAACTGGAGTTTATTATTATTACAGGAATCATCAGCTTCAGAGAAAATAGAGTGCAAGGTGATGTAATGAAGAAGTCTGTTATTAATACTTGTTACCAAGAGAAAGGAAGACTTGATCCTGTCTAAATTTAAGTAATGAATGAATCACAGCAGCCACTGTCTTTGCTTACCTAGTGAATGGGTCAGCAGGAGGGATTAGCTCCCCACAGGCAATTTGAACACTGGCTCCAAATAAGCATCAGTAAAAATTTTCCTGGTGTTGATTCCTGCCAGAAAACCAAAGACCCAAGAACACAAGTATCATGTAGATAAGCTTTAACACCATCTAGCTTGTCATATTCCTAGCCCAAGAGAATTTTGCCACAGACTATAGTGAGAGTGTGTATGTGCATGTGTGTGTCAGAGAAAAATACAATCTTCATTCCTTCAGCTCTTCAGGTGCTGCAGGCCTACTCTGGTATTGCTCTGAATGATTAGCCTTAGCTGTCCTAAAACATTTCTAGTAGCATAGAAAATCCTTGGCTTAAATAAAAAGCTGGACTCCATTCTAGTGTTTGTATATGTGCATGCCACTTCAGTGATACCAGTGAAACAGGATTTGCTTATCTGTACATAGGCAAGCAGTGCCCAAAATCTCTCATGATTGTTCTTCCCATAAATTGCACTTTGTAGCACAATTTCACACTATCTATTTTCAGTTCCAAAATAACGAGATTTTGTTAAACATTATTTTTTGTATGATTGTATGGTGCTCACCTTAGCTAACTAACTCCTTGGAAATTTGAAAGTATGAGGGAATTAAACTTACAGATCTTGAGGATATGAATGACTTTCAAGAGCAAAATGGTGGAAGAAGGAGCACCTGTCAAAAATCACATCCAGGGCTCTGCTCTGATAAAAACAAGGGCTGAAAACTCTTGAGCTCCTGTCCCAGCTTTAATTCACAGACTGACCTTTGATTTTGAACCAGCAGCACTTTATATGCTTTCAAAAGGGTTATTCCATTCTGTTTTCTAATAATATTTAATTGTGCCATTTTATAAAGGATGTATTTTCAACACTTTTTCAAGGCAGAAACAGTTTCCCTGAATAACTTCTCATAATGTTTGCACCAATACTGAACTACCTGCACTTCTGCATATGCAACATGGGAGAGATCTCACAATATGGAAATAGAAAGTATCATTAATTAGTTGCAAAGGCACTAAGAAGGTTTTCAGCATAACATCCAGATAACATGTTTGTAACGGTGAAGGCCATGCAGTGCATTCCTATGATAGTGTTTCACCCCTTGTCAGCTGGGTTGCAGAAATTGCCTTTGCATTTAAATAGAGTCCTTTGCAGAAACGAAGCTAAATGCATTCAACTCTGCAAACTACTGTGGTTCTTATTCTCTGCCATGGCTAAAAGCATTTGCAGTTACTTCATAGCCTTCATTAAGACTGATCAGTTCAGGCTGTTATTTGAATCTTAAACCGAAGTCGAACTGTAATGCTAATGTCTTTCCTTTGCAGACCTGGCATTGTCTCAGCTCTTGCCAGATATTCAAGTTTTCTTCACACTTTAGTACCTATATCTTCAATACTGGCTCTTTTCCTGAAGTTTTACACTGCTTTGCTCCATTAAAAGTGTATTATATGATATTAATCTATTCTAATATTCACCATTTCCCGATTTTCTGAAAACTGCCAGACTATGTAAAACCCTCTTGTTCTTCAAGAAATCCAAGTGAATTATTTAGATGGGAGATGGCACAATGACTACAGCATTGTTCTTTAGTTTCTTAATGTACCTGATCATTAAGCATTGTTCTACATTTTCTCTATTTTGCCAACAGAAATCTAAAGTACTTGTGTTTAATAGGTTTGGAATGCTTGATTTTTTAAATCTCTCATCACCCAGCTATGCTTCCAGAAAATGGTGTTTATTCTCTTCACATTCTGGTTTAAATTATAAACACCAGCATCAGCAAAACCTGTGATCAGTTTTGCTAAGTTCAATTATAAAATTCTGATATAAAATTTATAAAATGCTGACATAAAATTGATATCTCAGTTTCAGCAAATACGTTTGCCATTTTATGTATCACGTCTTCAATGTTTTGTGGAGGCCAAGACAATTATCCCAACACTTATATTCTGCAGACACATTTTCATACTGTTTTTTCCCTCACTGTGCAGTTGCAGTTTCTTCTATGACCTTAGCTTAACCCTCTATATTCATTCTTTGTTTGCAGTGATCTTCTTCACCCTGCATACTCCATGTAATTTAATTTAGGACCAATTATTCTGTGAATTTCTATTCTAATAGAGTTATCAGGATTTTAAGCTCTTTAAGCTGCTTTTCTTTTCAATATAAGGACAGAATCTCAGAAATTCTCAAGACTTAGGTGACAAGCCTTTTTCAGAGAAATGTGAAAACCACACTGGATTTAGAGATTCTCCACACATTTTGAAATAAAGAGATGCTAGTATCTCCAGTTTATCAAAATATTCCCATAAAATACACCCGAGATTATATTTTCAGCGAAGTATGTCTTTCTGGTTGTTTTGAATGGACTCGAAAATATATGATTCAGGACTCTGTGAACAGTGTGACATTGCTGGAATTTGTCCTGGTTTAATTTATTGCCTTTTGAAATATTTATTGTTTAACCTTATTCTCTGTGTGATAATGTATTAAAAAATAATTATTTTTCTACAGATTCAAGATACTAGACCTGCCCTTTTTTTTCTATAAATGACAATGATGGTGTTTAATTTTAATAGATGCAGGCAATTTTCTAAGAAAAAATAATTCTAATCTTCTCAACCTCAGTTAGGATTCCTGATTCATTGTATTAAATAAATTAGATAAATTCCCACTTCTGTTATTCTGCTGCTCAAAAACTTCTCTTGATATCAGAACCTAGAATTTCAAAGGTTTATGACTTCTATATGACCATGAGAATTCTTAACATTCATTTTGCATGACCAGCATCTTAGCACATAGAAACATCATCCTCATCATCCAAGCAATTTCAATTTCTATTTTTCTAAGTACGTCTAAATTAGCTCAAGACAGACTGGAAATAAAGGATCGTATAAAGAAATAACTGGAAGATTCTCATGGCATTTAGCAAAAACTCTGAAATGAAAATTCAAATTGGAGCTTTAAAAATTAAGTACTTGAAGACAGACAATATGAGGCTTAAGTCATGTTGTAATTCAGTCCCAATTAATTGGAGAAGTAGAGATCTCCATGCAAGAAGAGTTTCGAAAGCTCACAGACAGGCTTTATATTTAAAATATACACTTTGCTAAATATTCATTCACATTTCACAGTAGTGGTCAGTTCTTACGCAATACTGAGCATCGCTGCTCTATTTGCTCTTAACACTGCTAACAAAGCAGGTATAAGTATACAATACCACAGAAATGATACCACAAAAAACCAAATAAAAACTACAAACAAACAAACCTGTTGCGGTGTGCATTTTGGGTTTCCCAAATTGTGTATGCTTTTGTTATTCGTTTTATAATGGTTTGTCCCCACACTCCCAATGCTCAAACCCCTTTGGTTTTTCCCTGGTGGTGGGTCTTGTCAATCACCCTGTAATCACGCCCTAAAGCCTGGAAAATTCTGGTGGAGCTACTCAGTGATTTGGCAAGTTCTCAGGCTCCCTCCTTCCTTCATTGTTCTGTTAAGCATCCCCTGTTCTAGGTCATCCCCTCCGCTTCAGTGGATTGGTTCTAGGTTCTCCCTTGCTCTGGATACTCCCCTTGTACTTAACCTGAAACCTGAAGCCCAGACCTCTCTTTTCAGGTGGGCCTCTGGGTGGAATAAACCTAGTCACTACCCACATGAGGGTCCTCCTTTCTTTCATGCCATTTGCCATGCCTCTGCCTGAGGTTCAGACCCACGAGATCTAAAGGTATGAAGCAGTATCCCTATATGCAGAGTCGGAGACTGAGCTAGCCGGTAAAGCAGCTCCGAACACCCCCACAAACTCACACAAAAAACCCTGACTGTTTTGAGGGAGTTTGGTTGCAAAGCAAGAGCAAACTATTAGGAAATAAAAGAGAAATAGTGAATCCAGCCAAATTTCATGCTTATTTGAATTCACAGATTTATCTTAGTTTACATGGGAGTAGATTTTTCCCCAGTGTGTAGCATTGAATCTTAATCAGGTGGATTAGCAGACATAAACAAGCAGCTGTGTCATTCTGGCATCTGTGTTTTTTGTATTTTCTGTGTTGGCCAAACAGCAAAAAATGGTATAATTTTGTTTATAGCTGAAAAATTGCCAAACATTAGACTAGAACACTTGTTTGTTCCAGAGACCCAGTTTTCCTTGGATCCTAGTGATCTTAGCCTACCGACATCAAGGGCTACCTTGATACTTATTCACAACAATCTACCATGCTTAGAGCTGGAACACAGAAAAAGGGACAAAATTTTCTGAAGTTAAAAAGAAACAATTGCATGTAACAGGGACACCAGTTTTAAAATTTTTTAGCATCTTCTTTTAAGAATTTGTGTCAATTTATCTATAAATAACAACAAACCGCTTTCCAATGCAATACTCATAAACTGTTTATCCTGGTTTTTAGTAATGCAATAGATCAGCAGCCAATTGCAAATATAGCTTGCACATAAAATAAATGAAAAAATGGTCACATATACAGTGAGAAATGAAATAGAAATTCTTTATGGATTTGGTGTTATCTCCTGTAATACTAAAAACTCAGGAACAGAAGAAGGAGGAGAAACAAGATGAAAGAACTGAATAGTTATGGAAACACTACATTTTGATATCACTGCAGCAGATTTTCCATATCTGTAAATCTCAGCACTATAAGATCCTACAAAATGATAACTAGAACACTCAGTAATGAACAGATACCTGAGAGCAAAGAGTTGAGTCTTTTTAACAACTCTGAGCTACACAAAAGTTCATGCAAACTTTTTGCAATGGTGAGGACATATAAATAGAAGTGAAACTCAAAAAGAATTTTGTTGAGGTCCTAACCTAGCCTAATATTCATTGGAGAGAAAAGAAAAAGTTTCAGATTCTTTGGGAAGATTTATTGTACCCAAATATGTGAAAGCATCTGTGCTGGTTTGGGCTAGGATAGAGTTATCTTTCTTCATGGCAGCTGGCAGAGGGTTATGTTTTGGATTTGTGACCAAAACCATGTGGATAACACATTTTAGCTATTGCTGAGCAGAGCTTACACAGGGTCAAGGTCTTTTCTCCTTTCCTCCTCATTCTGTCCAACCAGCAAGGAGGCTGAGGCTCATTGAGAGTTTTGTGAGGGACACAGCCAAGACAGCTGACCCCAAGTGACCACAGGAATACCACAGACTGCATTGATGAGCTCAGCAATAAAATCTGGGGGAATAAGAAGGAAGGGGAGACCATCAGAGGTGTTCCTCTTTCCCAGTCACCACTACCTGTGATGGACCTCTGTTTTCCTGGAAATGGCTGAACACCTGCCTGCCCCTGGGAAGTGGTGAATGAATTCCCTGTCTTTGCTTGAGTCTTCAGCTTTGGCTTTACCTGTTCAACTATCTTTACCAAAGTCCACAAGTTCTTTCACCTTTTCACTTCTGATTCTCTCCCCCATCTCTCCTTGAGGGGATCCACTGAGCACTTCTGTGTTACTTAGGTGCCTACTGATGTTAAACTATGGCAATACCATATCCCAAATGGACAAAAAATATGGAAAAATACATCTCTGCAGTGCCTGCAAGCGATAGTCATGAGAAACAAGTGAGACTTACTTTAAATTACGCTGTTAGAATGTGAAGTTATTTCACCATTTTGAGAACTGAAATGTTATGGTTAATGGCTTAAACATTGTTATGAAGGACTTTCTGCCCATTATGGCAAAACTGTATAAAAAGGCTGCAGCCACTGAAGCTCTCCCCTGCCTGAATATGTCTCCTGAGGGGAACTTTCCACTGTGAGTTAACCCACCTAAGGGAACTTGAGATAAGATAAAGGTGACACTATTTTCCAGTTATCTCAGGCCTGCAGAGAAGTAAACAAGGCTGAGTGAGAAGAATGTATCCAGAAGAAGGCCAAACCCAGCAGCTGTCCTGAAAACCATCTCTGGCTGGGTTTGGGGTGCAGAGGCCACAGCCCACAGGCTCATCTTCTGAGGCCAGGTTTGTATACACTCCCCTGCAACCAAGGGGAGAGTTTTTGGGAGTCTGGGGTAACCTCTGGTCAGAAAGAGTGAACACCAATCCTCCCTTACACAAACTGGCTCAGTTGTAACCACACACCCCCAAGGAAGGTCACATCCATATGGGACATTTCCATGAGATGCAGCTGAGGAGGTGTCATAATTCATCAATGGCCCCTGGAGCACCCCCCAGACTCATCCCTGAGGCCTTGCACCAGAGCACTGCATGTGATGCAGTGATGCAACAGATTCAGGGTCTGCTGCAAGAGACAGTGTCAAACTTCCCCCTCAGGGGAGCTACCTGGGTATTCTCACCTGGACCAAACGTACATTAATCTGTTGAACGCTATGTTTTCCAAGACCCTCACTACCAAGAAGACCAGAGGAGGATTAACTGGACACTGCTGGGACCCATGGAGTGGTGATATTTTCTACTTAATCTCTCTGTCGCTCTCTTTCTCTCTCCCCACATCTTTTCCTCTCTTTCTCTATCTCTCTCTCACACACACACATTTACTGTTAAATAAAATTCATACTTTTGACTTTGGTATATGGTCTCATTTTCACCTTAATTCAGGGAGAAACATCTCTCTAAAAATTTTAAAAATTGGATAGTAACAGCCATTAGCAATAAAGCTGCCATTGCCTGCTGCTAATTTGGATTTAGCTCATTAAATACTTTGGTCTAATGGTCCTGGAGTTGGAGTCTCTTCACAGAACACACACAAAATGGGAAACTGCAGTGCATAGTGTAAAATTTCCCCCAATAGATCTCGGCCAAGATTTACATGAGTTACCTTTCAGGATTTTGAGAGGGTTTCTCTCTATACCCTTTTGGTCAATCTGTAGTGTGCAGTGAATAAATACCAAGATGACTGCAAGGGATGGTTTTGTTTTTGGAATTAGGTGATGAACTGCAACTGAACACCTGCTTTCAGTGGTACATACATATATAAATGAATACATACATGCACACATATGTACATAAATATACATATACGTATATATATGTACATTTTGGGCAAATGCATACACACAGGTATGCACACATGCACACAAATGCACATGCACACACACTTATATGCTTATGGAATTACAAGGAATATAAGAAACATATACAACATCTTAGTGGATTTTTTTTAAACCCCCATAGCTATATCCATAACCTCAACGGATACCAGAGATAGTAAAAAATATCTGTGTGAGACCACTACACAGGTTTTTTGTAAAAAAATTATTTGAGATCTGTTTGGGTGAACTTTGCTAGTGTCCAGTGGATGAAGCCGCTTTACATCTTTGTGTAAAACAACTTTGATTAGAAATGTTGGGAAATGTTGGACTCTGAAAATTACTTTAGTTATAATATTATCTATCTTTATTGGTATGCCAAGAGTCATTAATTGGGAGCAAACTAAAAACCCAAGAGGCGATCCAGCCTAGGCTATGTAAGCTTGCTATTGAATTATACACACAGTGCAGACAAACTCATATCCTTCACATTACATGACCAAATATGATGGCAAGTACTTTAAGTTTTGTTCCCATGATATCCTCATAAGATGCAACATCTGACTTTTAAGAAGGCCTTGAGGACAGTAGATAAATATATAGAAATAGCCTGAATACAGAAATATGTGCTCATAAAAGGTATTCACTGTCAGTGTCCATAAGAACTGGAACACTATTCATCCTAGAATTATTGTAAAAGTTTGGTGGTGCTTGTGATGGTTATTTTCAATGAATTGAGTGTTTGAAGCTTGATTTGTTTTTGGTTTTGACTCTTAAATTCTAAATAAAATCCAATCTAAAACTAAATTACTTGCCTTCTGGACTCAGGTTTCATTACAAAAGTATATTAATGACATGAATGACCAAAATGGAAAAGAATTAAGCTTCTTTAGCAATCATTTATGCAGTATTGTAAACATTCAGTTATTTTTCCTTAACAATAAGAGTAAACAGGTCACGAGTATATAGGTCAAACACATAGAAATCAACCTGTATTTCTTATTGCACAGATCTAGAAGGCTAATTTTTCATGAAAATAATGATTTTATTTTCTTCCATTATTCATTTGGCTGTCTGAATAGGTGAAATTGGACTTCTTTATAGAATTGTTGATTTGTTTAGAGATTAAGTTCAAATATTTGGTTAAAATTAAACCTGGGGCATAAACATTATTTTTCATTTCAGAATACAGCACTGCTTGGGGTTTTGTTATTGTAATTTATTTAGAAAAATGGTATTATTGCTTTATAATTTGAATGTATTTTCACTTTAGAGAAGGATGTCAAAAACTTCACAGTGATTTATGTTATTGCGTCTGAAGCCTTTTTACGTACTCAAATACCTCTTTTACATAAGCAATGCTCATTATCCCTTCATCATGCTGTTGAAGAATGCCCACATTGCTGTATTTTGCTGATACCCACTTCAAGGGCGGGATACCACAGAGTTGTTGTCTGGCTTCCACACTTCAGCTTACCAAGCTTGACTTTTCTCAGTTTCTGTTTTCTGCTGGGTAATAAAATAGCTTAAATATAAACTGACAATCTTTTCACTATTACTCAAACATAGATAAGAGATGAAAAATTTCTAAAATAATGTTTAGAAACAAGAAATTCTTTTAATCTTCCTATAACTATACTTTAATGGGTGTATATATACCCTGAAAAAGAAAGGCAGCAAAGATGAATTCAATTTACCAACAGCTTTTTCCTTGCCTAAGATACTTCCTTGATCACAGTTTCCATGAGGGATCAAACCAATGGACAGTCTAGCCCAAAATCACACAACAGTTAATCGCAGATATTTAGGGGAAAAAATGTAAGAAACAGGGCAAGTATAGAATGCTCTTCCATCTGGTAAAAGCTCCCATGAATTAGTATGTCAGTTTTAGCAGTCAGACTCCAGGATTGTGTTCCGAAAAATGACCTATTACATTTTTAACCATTTAGACCTTTGACTTTCTTGTTACTTTGAGGCAAAGATGTCCACAGTGTAATAATAGCTTACGTGAAAACAGTATTTCCCTTTGCTCTCCCGAAAAGTTCTCCCTCCTACTTGTGTTGGCTGAGCCTCATATCCTTCATGTGTTACAAGTTAAGTAGTGAGTAATCATTCCCAATACCCCTGACACTCAGTAGAGATAGACTTCCACCATATCAGCTCCCTGAAGCTACTGGTTGTATGAAATGAAGTAATATTTTTTCTGCAGGTCTCTGTTTGCGTCTTCTCATTAAATTGTGACTGAGAAGATTTTTTTTTTCTTTTCCATTTGAAGGCTATTATCTTCATCTGTGTTGATCATATATGCTACAGTCATCCTGCTGCTTTACTTCATTATTCTCCCAGGTGTTTTACCATGTAGCTTATGTTAGTTATTTCTGCAATTACTTTTTCTATCATTTATACATATAATTCCATGCTTGCTACTTCTATATCTCCTTTTTATTACTATACACCTCTTGATTAGCATATCTACAGAACTGATCACCATGTCATCCAAAGTTTTACAGACTCTCCACATATTAGTGGCTCATAAGCTTGAAGATATTCCCCTGATTCTAATACTGACAGATTTCAGATGGTTTATTATTTACCACATTGCTTGGCTCTCTTCCTCCTTTCTGATATTTCCATCTGAGTAATGACAAATTGAAATTTCCACTCTCTAGTTTCAGATGTGCTATCTTTTGCTAGCTGTTAATCCAACCACAAAAGAGCTTTTAAAGTGTATTTTATTTGCAACATCCTGCCCTAGAACAGACACCAGCAGAAATATTACATAAATTCATGCCTTGCTTTTTAAGAAAACAGTAGTCCAAAAGAGTCCATTCAACTAGCTATGCTATTTCTTCTTCTTCAGTTCATATCTTAAAGAACTGCTTTGCATATTCTTGAAATTAACAATTAAAAAATGGAGCAAGTGTATCTGTTTAAAAGCATACAAACTACTAACAAATCTTTTTCTTTCATGTGCCTTATTTCTTGTAATTTTGCCAGAATACAAACTGCTTTTGTTGTTTATTTTTCTCATTTTACAAATGATACAATTTAGTTTGAATGCAAAAAAACAACAAAAAATAAACAAAATAACCTACATTAAGAGTGAGCATAGATGGTCAATTAAAAAAAAAATAATTCTCCAAATGTATTCTGAATTGCAGAGCTATGAAAGCTGACTGTAGGTGCTACAAATCAGCAAGTGTTGTGCACACCAGCCCCCAAAGAGCAGTGTTTATGTCCCACAGCTGCACTGCACGGTGCAGAGCTGGACTCCCAACATGCACACAAGTCTCTGAGCTGAGCCAAAGCTCCCTGTACCTCCACCTTTGGACTGGCCTCTCTGCACATCCGCTCTGCCTGCAGAGCATTGCACCAAAAAGAAGATGTAGCCACTTCTGTAGCAAAGGCACAAACTGTTGGGCATTTCCTTTGCTTTAGGTTTCATACATGTTGTGCATAAAACAAAGTGAAGGACTCTGCAAGAGCAAGTGAAACCACTCAGAGCTCTTCCTCTTGACAAGGTTATACAAGCATATACACAAACTAAAAAAAAAAGCTGTACATTCACACATCTTTTCTTGTAAATGTGTCACATATAGGGAAACTGATGAGAGCTTGATTTGATCTCCTAGGTCCTCTTTGCATGATGTATGTATACACATACATTTATAAACTCTTCTGGCAGGGTTTGACAAGTCCTGGCTTTCATTCTTATTTTACACTATTCACAATGTGAAACACATGTCCCTTTTCTCTGTGTGTGTGGAAAAGTGAGACAACTGACAGTCCTTGTTAAGTGTCTTACAGCTATGATAGCTGTGAGGAACTAATGACTTCTCACCTGGAGCACTGATGTTTACAAGTCCCAGTGTGTTACCCAAACAAATAAACAAGCATGACAGGACAAGGTTTGCTGGGCAGTTTATTCCTTGCACACTGTGAATATGACCCTTCTGCCCCTTATTCCCCTATGATTGCTAACCAAAACTCACTTCTTTCACTAAATCCCCTACAAAATAATCCTTAGGATTTGTCTCCCAATATACTAGAGATAGTTTACAGCATTAACATAAGACACACATACTCCAACCTTAGCAGCAGATAATTTTAGATTAACATGCTCTGTTACTTTACTAACAGTGTACAGGATGACCCATTTCTCTGCTGCATTTCCCCGTTTGCAAAGTAGGGAACCTAGTTGTGCCTTACAAAGCCTATTCCACTCTCTGTCCCAGCACTGCTTAAAGAGGCAGCACTCTGGGCAGTCGGGCTCTGCAGCTGACTGTGAACCCTGTGTTCCATGGGCTTTCCAGGGATGGACTATTTCCAACACGGAAGCAAATCAAGCTTGGAGAGCTTAGAAGTGGCCTTTAATGCAAGATTTCCCATATGCCTCTGCATTTTTAAACAATGTGTACCAGAACCTTTACAGCAAAAATATTCACGTTTGAGGTCAAATTGTTCACATACAGAACCCTAACATGTTTTTTGTTGTGTTGAACTTCTTATTTTTTTTTATCAGTAGTGGTCTCAGAATGCAAATTAATTGCCTTTTTTGCTTAACTACTGAGGAACAGCTCAAATATAACCACAATTCAAGAAACTAAATGAATACACAACTTGGAAAACTGGAATGCACTACCTGAAGTTCAGGTTGAGATGCTAACAGTCAAAACATCAGCAGAAGACATTAAGCTCCCTACTGTCACAAATGTGCAACATTTCTCATTTTATTGCAACAAAGATGGCTGTCAGAGAGTCACTGAGACTTTAGAAGTTTCATTAGGAATTATTGCACTTTAAATCAGATGGATTGATAACCAGTTAAAGTAGTGCCAAATGGTATTAATGAACAAAGTAGTTTTTATTATTTCATTGCTGTTCTCCATATTTTGATAATGTTTTTTCTTCATTCTGAGTCAAGTGATTCATTAACCCATTTAAGAATTGCAAAGAGAAATAAACCTATGAAATACAGTCATAAATTACTGAAATTTAATTTCTCGATAACAAGAAAGTATACATAATTTGATATATAACATTAGTTCACTTTGTACTGCCTACCACAAGATGTAGAAACAACACTGTTAATCCCGAATATCTTCTTTATGCAGAACATTTATTAACATTAAAATAAAAGCAGTGTACAGAAGCCCTGCTTCAAATTAATGACTATTTACAAGAAGCCCTTTCTGTAGCTGAAAAAACAAAAAGGCCCACAGATTTTTTTACCTGGCTTCTAAGTACACTTGATTTCCATCTGAACTATGTGGGTTCTTTACTGTGTGGGTTTTCAGTTCTCACTCATGTGGATTTTCTGGTGAATTGATAAGGGTTAAATATGAAAGCCACCCCTTAATGTTAATAGGATCTCTTTTCTTTATCTGTAAATCTGTCTTTTAAACAGGCTAAATTGGTCGAGGCTATGAAATATCTTCAAATAGTAGAAGGGAAGAGAGAGATATCTACCCCATGCTTTCATGTACACGCCACTTGCTTTGAAAGTCAAGATAAAATACTACTTCATGAGAATTCTCAGTAAAATTGAGCATGATATTCACCTGTACTTTTGTTAGTGCATTGCAGTTACTCACAGATTTGAATAAAGATAAATGTATATACATTATTCTACTGACAGACAACAGAATTGTGTCATACAAAGCTTCAGTGTTTGAGATGAAAGTGATTCTCCACTTGAAGGAAATAATGAAGACAAAATCTTTTGAAGTGGGATCCACACTGTATTTTTGTAAATGGGTCAAGGAGTTGAGAATCATTTCAGCACACCAGAAAAATGCAGGCAAATGGGAGGCCACAAAAAGGGTTTGTATGACAAAAAAATTGGTCAGCTCTGTTCCTATTGATGCACCTATTGATCCTACTTACAAATTGCCTTTATTTATGTCCTTAAATGATAACCTTGCAGTTAAAGGTTTTCAATTTGGTGCCACCAGAAAGATTATATAATGGAAAGAAATTTTCTGGAAGAATAACAGTTCCATGTTTTTTCCTAATCTGATTTGCAGCAGGAGGAATAAATATAAAATAATAAAAAAATTAATTTAAATTAATTTAATTTATTTTAAAACTTTTCCTCTTGCTTTGTATGTCTTGCCTTTAGCTTTGTCTGCAATGTGTGTTCCTGCTCAGTCACATATCCTAGCAATCCAGTGCAGATATGCTACAGAAAAAAGGAAACACTTTGGAAGACAAGAAAAGATTGTTACCATGGCAGGCACACCTTCCAAAAGTTGTGCCTTCATTGCTAATGTATAATTATGTTGCAAAATTTTCTTGAATTTGTAAGTGAAAAGAAGAAATTCAGAAACTATTCCTTCCAGAACACTCAGGAGGCCTCATTTGGGCAGATTCATGGTGCATAAGTGAAAAACAATTAGAAATATAATGAAGAAATGCATAGTGCAAGTACAGCATCTCATATATATATTGCTATTTATTTAATCTAAACATCTGAAACTCCTATTTATTCAATGTCCAATAAGTTGATATTAGGAAGATATTTTTAAAAAATCTTATTTCCAAATATTTGGGAAATTATTTCAGTCTGTAAAATTTCAGCAATTTGTTACATTCTTCAGGTCTTGTGAACATAAATTCTGGGTATTAAAAGCATATTATCAATTGCTTTTTTTATATCAAACAAAAAAAAAGAGAAAATCAAACCACATAAGAGTACTTTTGAATTCTTTATGAATTCTTACTGTCAATTCTGAAGAAGAAATGACTTCTATCAGCCATTTGCAAAATTCATAAGGTATTTGTGCTAATGCCTCATGACATCCAAAAGATCCAGGACTCATTGGATATCAGAAAGGAAGGCGATTTGAAGGAGGTAGTTGCCACCTATGCATCTTTTCTTTCTTCAAATTATGAAGAAATACACAGGTATTTTGCAGAAGATGAAATAAGAGCAAAGAAAAAGAATCCAGAGCTGTTCCCTCCCAGTATCATAGAATTGAACTGTGGCTCATGCTGAGAAAATTATGGCATCTTTCCTCTGTACACATTCCTCCTATTATGTTATGGGGAGGAAAGCAAGTACATGTCAAGTTTAACCTTCTGATCTATATAATATGCTGTTACTCCTACAGCCTAACTCCCAGTTTTTAAAAATAGTCATCTAACAATTTCTTTCAGTAAAAACTTTATAATCAATTTGGTGTTACTAAAGAAAACCCAATGTTTCTCAAGGAAAAAAAAATGCCAAAACAAACAAAAAAAAAAACACCTACACACACACTGAAACCAACAGAAGCTACAAAAAAACTCCACTCAAACAAAAGCAATGCAAACAAAAAACTTCAAGCATCTTGCAGCTTTTCAACGAGACTTTAAGGACATCAGCATCTGATGGAGTCTATCCTTGCTGAAAAAAATTTTCATTCAGATGTTGGGTCACCTGTCTATCAAAAAACTACATGTGTGGATACTGTGACACTAAGTGAAGCCTTATTAATTACGTCTGAGCCTATGAGGTCAATTTTACATTTCAAGTTAAAAAGCAGGAATTTATAAACAGGAATATTAAGGTTTATAAAACACNTCTTTTCTTTTCTTTTCTTTTCTTTTCTTTTCTTTTCTTTTCTTTTCTTTTCTTTTCTTTTCTTTTCTTTTCTTTTCTTTTCTTTTCTTTTCTTTTCTTTTCTTTTCTTTTCTTTTCTTTTCTTCTCTTTTCTTTTCTTCTCTTTTCTTTTCTTCTCTTTTCTTCTCTTTTCTTCTCTTTTCTTCTCTTTTCTTCTCTTCTCTTTTCTTCTCTTTTCTTCTCTTTTCTTCTCTTTTCTTCTCTTTTCTTCTCTTTTCTTTTCCTTTCCTTCATACATCTTCAGGGCTTTACAACACAGGAACTTGACAAAAGTTGACTTACAAAAAGGCAACTTGAATTAGAAGGACAAAAATACAGAGTCCTGGAGTCTTTTGGGACAGCCCATAGATTTGAGCAATAACTTCTTTTCAAAAGCAGTTCATAGCAACCAAATAGAGATTTTCCTTCAAGTCAGCCTTTTCCTGAACTCAAAAAGGGTGGGAGGGGAGATCTGACCTTTGATGAAGTTACTCTCTCTTTTATTCTTTCAGTTCAAACAAAAGACTTCAGGCCTTTGAGCTGCACTGGCTTCATATTTTGTTTGCAGAAAATGAAGATATGAGGCAAGTTAAAGGCATGCAGAATGAAAATTTTGTCAGTTATTTAAATTTTAGGGCCATAATAATGGAAGATTTGTGATTGAAGATAGCCTTTGAATATATTAAATGTGCATATGGCATTAATAGATAAAAATTAAAATAAACAGATACTGAACTGCAGACACTGCATGATTTTACTTTGAAAAATGCTGGAGATCTCAGCAATGCACACTTTAGAATGGCTGCTGCTCTTAAGTAACTAATAGGCAATTAGATGACTGTAGTGAAAAAACTGAGCAAATGATTGTGTACATTATCTTACATTTGAACTTAGTTCTTTTTGTGGAGCACATTGTCAATAAAGAAAAAAAAAAAGCATTTAACTTTCCAATGACCTTGTCATTCAGATTTGATTAAGTCTGTACTGCAGTTTTATTTCCTGTGGTGCCCATTACTGCTAGGGAAGACATATTATAATTATCTGACAGTACCAGAATCATTTAAGAAAGATAAATTCTTGTAGCTGAATCTAAAATACACCCTTTAACTCATCATGGAAAACTATACTGTTGCAGGCAATAAGCAGAAAAAGTCAGCCTCTATATTCAACCAACAGTGTAAATTAAGAAGGTCTTTATTAAGAATGCATATGGCTACATTAACTTAGCCTACATTAAGTTAGTTTCTCAATTATTTGTGTATACAAATGTGTATACAAATAATTCAGAAAACGAAGAAAGGTATTTACATCAGGAGCCTCAGAGGATTGTTAAACAAAGCACAGTCACTTGGTTGAAGTCTCTAAATATCAAGAAACATAGCTTCTGTGCAGCTGGTGCTGCATCAAAGAAAACAGAGAATTATCCTTATTTAACAGAGGTGGTTGCTAACAGAAACTCATTGAAAGTAGGTCTGGCTCTTAATATGCTCACAGCTCCAAATCCTCTTCAAATGAGGGCTGAAAAGTTAGAAATCATGTTCCAGGACTGTAAATAGGAAAGAGAGAATCACAGAGGAATAGAGCCTTACCAAAATGAGATAACTGAGGATCAAGAGAGCCACAACCAGGCTCCCTTCTTCTGCTGCCTTCATGTTTATGTGGATTTGGACTACAGGAGAAATGCATCCAAAATGAATAATGACACTGAAATATCTGCATTGTCATATGACTACAGCTGAGGAGTCAAAGAGGCCTTGAACAGTGCTCCAGTGCTCCCCAGCAGCTCATGGGGAAAGAAGAAAAAGGAGAACGCTCATGTTTTACATGCTGAGCCAAGTTCGTGTTCTGGAGCAACTAAAGAAAATTTTTGCTGTTAAGAGTGATCTAGAACTGTACCTTGCTTGTTTGGGTAGGGGCTTCTTTTCCTTTGCAGCCTTTTTTTTCCAATTTCATAGTCAAGAAGAAATGAAGCCTTTCGTTTGCTAAAATAAGGACATTTTCTTCTTTAACTATGCTTGTGTTTAAAAGGATCTCGGTACTCTGGCTAGCAGAAAGCAAATTATTTCTTCAGAAGCAGCAGCAATCTTTTTACATAAACTGTACAACCATAAAGAGAAAAATAAAAAAATGGAACCTTGATTTGGGGAAGAAACTCTGTACATGACAACTTTCTCTTCTGTCAGAAATTCTGACCAGATATCTGCTCTACAGCAATACATACCAAAAACTTTTTATGGATTTATAGTAGCAGAAACAAGCATTTGATGTTGATCAGACATGATATCTGTCCTATATTCATGTCAAATATGAAATTTTGCTGAAGAAATCGAAATATGTGCATTTGTCCCTTTCTGTCTGCAGACCAGACATCACTGTCCTAACTGCTATAAAAACCGTAATTGTCAGAAGAATATAAACTTTAATGTCATCTAGATTCAACTTCAGATTTGAATCCAATTGTGTTATTATGTCATTTCAGATAGCACAGTTACAAACAGATATGCTTCTGCATAGATTTTTTTTGAGGATTTCAGTAATTTTAAGTAATATCAGATTAATATTTTCTCAGGCTTATTTTTCATATTAAATACTATTCATATCTATTAAGCTGTTGGTTTGCAAGATCAGAATTAATCTGTAAAAGTTGTACACATTGTTTAGACTGTTTAATGCTCTTGAAGCGCAAGACCTTCTGCTCTAGACATAGAAAAGTCTTTGGTCATGCATACCAGCAAATAGTTTAGGAAACATAGTGAACACCTAAACTATTATAACACCTATAACCTTAAGGCCAACAATGCAAACTGACAAGAGGTATTTGTGAAAATCTGTATGCAGATATCCAGAATGAGACCTCATCAGGAAAAGCACAGTCCCACTCCTCACTGGAAAAAAAAACCAAACGTGTGTGATGTCCTCCAGCCTATGCAATTATAGAAACATAGAATTATTTGCATTGGAAAAGACCTCTGCAACCACTGAGTCCACGTGTTAACCCAGCACACCTGTATTAGCCCCTAAACCACGTCCCCAAGAGCCACAACCACATGCCTTTCGAACACTTCCAGGGATGGTGACTTTACAACTGTTCCTCTATTTCTGATACAGGCCAGGAGGTCATTGGCCTTCTTGGCCCCCTGGGTACTCTGCTGGCTCACATTCAGTTGGCTGTTAACCAGCACCTCCAGGTCCTATTCCATCAGGCTGTTTTCCAGCTACTTTTCCCCAAGCTTGACGCTTGGGGTTGTTGTGACACAAGAGTAGGACTTGACACTTGGCCTTGTTGAATCTCATACAAATGGCCTCAGCCCATCAATTCAGCCTGTGCAGAGCCTTCGTGCCCTCCAGCAGATCAACACTCCTCCCCAGCTTGGAAATGCCTGCCAACTCCCTCAGGACACATTCCATCCTGTCAGGTAAGTAATAAAGGTATTAAACAGAACTGGCCTCAATGCTGATCCTTGGTGAACCCCACTAATGACCAGCTGGCAGCTGGATGTAGCTCAGTTCACAACCATTGCCCGGGCCCAGCCATCCCACCAGGTTTATACCCAGTGAGGAGTGCACCTGTCCAAGCTGTAAGCAGCCTCCCTTGCCTAGCTGGGTACAGCCCTGTCTTGGTCATTCTTGTTCAACAGCTGTCAAGGGGGTTATTAGTACCAGATTTCAGCCAGCCTGTGCAAGGAAAAGTGCTTCCCTTTCAAGCAATGTCAGCTGGATCTCATCAAGATTACTTTCAAGGCTGGGATCTGCCTTTCTTTTGCCAGCCTGGGAAAACTCGTTCTTAGCAGAGGTAACTGCTGGCAGACCTATGAAGGCTGCAGCAGGCAGCCTATTGCCTCATGTTCTCAACGGACCAATGTAGGGAAAACAAACAAATAAATAAATAAAACTTGAAAATTAGCATTCAGACACTGTCACTTTTCCACCACTGTTTCGTCATTGACATCATTAGCTCTGATTCTGGTCAGAACCACGGTGCACATTTTTCAGTTAACAGAGTACATCTGGGCGGAATGAGAAAAAGTGTTTTAAATAGCAGAAACACTAAAACATTGGTCAGTATTTTAGCAACTCTATAATTTATTGGTGCCTCTGACTTAATGTGCATTTATCCTAAATGAAGCTGGTGAACAGTTTCAGTTTATCTTCAATGTTGTTCAGTCATTTTATACACCACCTTACACAAAAGTAAAGCCGTAAGTGTCAAACATGGTATTTACAGGCAATTAATGACAATTTAGGGGGACCAAGATCCAGTGTTTGAGCTGTAAGATGCAGTCTTTAACTGCTTTACAATTCCCTATCTAAGGTTATTAATATAAACCACATGAAATTAATGAAGCCAAAATAATTATATAATCACATTTTTGTTGATAGTTAATACATATTTTATAGTATCATGGGATTAATCAGGTTGAATGCACCCCTGGAGGTCATATAGTCAATATAGATAGAATATAGATTTAGCATTTTACAATAAAATTCTTTCCATGATATTCAAACACTATCGCAGGCAAGACTACTTTCAAAGCAACCTAGTGAATTTATCACATGTTCTTCATTGAAATCTGATCTCAGTTCTTCACCTCTTCTTATGGTTTTCTTATCAGAACTTCTGAGTGCATTTTTAGAGCTGAGGGACAAAGACGAATTTTAGCATTTAACAGGAATGAAAATGTGTTGTTCTGTGCTAACTTGAAAAATATGAAACTGACATCCTGAAATATGGAATAATAGTTTAGAAGCATTCAGAGTCTTTCTATACCTTTTACTAAAATGACCAAAGATGTATCTCTTCTAAGTTGACTGGCAATAACCACACTTTTATTTTTAAGGGAAGTGTAAGTATGTGATATTAAGATTTTAGAGTGTACAGAAGCTCTTACAGGTTATGAAATAGATCTTCCTATGTAGAAAAGGATGAATTATCTTCATTTGCTTTACCAATTATAAAGTTAGTAAAAAAAAAAATTATAGAAACACCACTATTTTTTTCCTCAGGGTTACAAAACACTCTGGTACAGTGTAATTTTCTCCATTTTTTCTTATCCAGTCTAATTACTGTAATTTAGTCTTACTCTTATAGTGATCTCATAGTGAAAAAAATATATTTCCTCTGTGTATGAAAACAATTATTATCATAACTAAGCAAAGGTAAAACATATAATCTTTTATTATTTTACGTATTTTTTAATGTTTTCTTGTGTTTGCACAAAATCACTTCTCTTGCAGCTTCCCAGTAACTATAAACTTTGATACAAATTAAAATAAATCTTTGTTGCATAACTTTTTTACCACGGTGGAAATGACAATATTTTTATAAGAAGGTTTATCCTATTTAAGTGGAAACTGTGGGTCCATAACTTCAACCATATTTTGCTATTTCTGCACTACCGAATAAATGATAATACAATTAAGCTAATCTGCTCATAAATCAAACCTGCTGTGTGAAGGGTCACTTTACTAACCTATCTTCTAACTGTAATATTTTTTGCAATGGGACTTCTGCCATCCTGGAAAAAGGTTGGACAAGTTTGCTTTCCAGCAACGTATAACATGCTTTAATGCTGACACTTGTCTATGCGATTCAANTGTAATATTTTTTGCAATGGGACTTCTGCCATAATCCTGGAAAAATGTTGGACGAGTTTGCATTCCAGCAATGTATAACATGCTTTAATGCTGAC
>VXBB01008142.1:9655-33340 GCA_013399915.1 Illadopsis cleaveri
GCCGGGAGGGGGTGACAGCAGGATGTTGCCTCATGCTGCCGGTGGTTGGCTGAGCTCCCTGTCCGTGTCCCGCAGGTCTGGGCTGAGGCGCAAAGCCGCCTTCTCCACGCTGTCCATCCTGGTGGCCCTGCTCATCGCCGGCCAGGCTGTCACCGTCTACTTCGTGTACCAGCAGAGCGGGCAGATCAGCAAGCTGACCAAGACCTCCCAGAACCTGCAGCTGGAGGCTCTGCAGAGGAAGCTGCCTGCCAGTCAGTAGCCCCACGGGCACCAGAGTGATGGGAGGTGGAGGGGAAGAAGGGATTAATCCCTCCTGGATCCTCCTGGACCACCCAACACCACTGGTGCCCCTCACAGTTCTCCTTCCTCGGCAGATGCCAAGCCAGTGAATAAGATTAAGATGGCCAAGGCAAACCCACCTATGATGATGAGTGTCCTGCATACTGCACCCTTTGAAGACTTTTTGGTAAGAGAGATCCACCACTGCTTGGCACTGCCTGCTGCCCTCAGGCCTTGCTGCCATGCTCACATGCTCCTTTGCCTTTTCTCTTGAGGTGAAGCCCCCTGCTAGCAACAAGACCGAGGACCAAGTGAAGCATCTGCTGCTGGTACAGTCCCCTGCTCCACCCCCACCCCACAGCTGCCTCCTGCACTGGTCTGGGGTCTCTTGGGGTGCTCTGAGCTGGCGGGAGCTCCTGACCTCCTGCAGCTTGTCTGGCTGATACCAGCAGAGCTCCAACCCCCACCCCCCCTCATTTTTCTTTTCCCTCACTGTGGTGGTTGCTCTGCAGCAAGCAGACCCCAGCAAGATGTTCCCGGAGCTGAAGGACAGCCTGATGGGCAACCTGAAGAAGTTGAGGAGCACCATGACTCATGTGGACTGGAAGGTCAGTGCTTGTCACTGTCATCCTGTCCCACCTGCCTTCTGTCCAGGAGTGGTTTGGGGAGGGACTGGGGTATCCCCACCAGGATAAATAAAGTCTGGCTTTAGCCAGACTAGGCATGCTCCCACCCCAAGGAAGGGGATAGTGTTCACCACCTTCCCTGTCCAAACCAGAGCTCATGACATGGCTCCCCTGGGGTGAACTCCCTCCTGTGCCCATTAATGTGCTGGACCCTCTCATTGCAGGCCTTTGAGTCCTGGATGCACAAGTGGCTGCTGTTTGAGATGGCCAAGAACACCCAGTCAGAGGACCACAAGGCAATCCCAGCGGAGAAAGGTATTGGGGATGGGGCTGCTGAGCTCAGGAGAGTCAGGCAGGAGGGGCATGGGGCATCTCACAGGGAACCAAGCTCCCCCTCCACTCAGACCTATTTGTTCTGTGGGGAGCCCATTTCCCATCACAGAGCATCTTTGCCCAGTGCCTGTAGGGCATTTGGGGTGAACAAAAGGCTGAACAGCTGGAGCCCCACCCCAAATCCTCCATTCCTGGTTAGGCCAAGAGCTTCAGAAAGGTCACTGAGCAGGGGGTTGTTCACCTTTCACTGTTCCTGGATAGAATCTCCTGCTGAGGGGAAGGGCCTAGGGGGCTGACAGAGTGTCCCCTGTTTCTATTGCCCTAGTGCTAACTAAGTGCCAAGCAGAGGCCACTTTCGGGGATGATCAGCTGGGCCGCTTCCGCCCACAGTGCGATGAGAACGGCGACTACCTGCCCAAGCAGTGCCATTTCTCCACTGGCTTCTGCTGGTGCTCCTACAAAAATGGCACCAAGATTGAGGGCACTGTGACTCGGGGAAAGCTGGACTGCCCCGGTAGGTTGCCAGGGAGGGGATGGAGAGGAAGGAGTAGTGTGCGAGGAGAGGAGAGGAGAGGAGAGGATCTAGGCTGCAGGGAACACCCTTCACCCATTCAGTTGTCAGTATGTTAAGGCTGGAGAGGACCCCAAAACCCACAGCCCCCCACAGGTAGCTGGAGCTGAGGTGTGCAGTCAGGGTTTTCCATGAGCCCCCCTTGCCCACCCCGCCGAGCAGTGGGTGCAGGCTTTCCCTTGCTGCCCTCAGAGGGATGGGGGTGGGTGATGGGGCAGCCCTGGAGTCCAGCACTCACATCCTGCCCTCCCTTTGCAGGCACTGCTGCTCCCACCGCTGCCGCTTCCACCGCAGATCCGGAGGAGATGATGTTCTCTGGGGTGGACATGCTTAAGCTGAGCCCAGCCAAATGTGAGTGTTCAAGTGCCCCCGGAGTCCTGGGGACTGCTGGGGAGAGGGGTTTGGGAAAGTCCTTGAGTTGTTTTACTGACTACTTCCCTCTTGTTCCCCCACAGGAGAGTAGAAGAGGATGCCAGCAGTTGCCTTCAGCATCCCTGCCCCTTCAGCTCCTGCCTTATTTTCTCTATTTCTTTTCTGCTCATACATTGCTTTTCCAAGGCAGTTAACAGTAGGCATCCCTTGGCACCCTTCCCCTACTGCAGAACATCTGCCAGGGCTGAGCTGCCACCACCATCAGACAAAGAGTCCCCTCAGAGGGTGGGTAGAGCAGGCTGGAAAATTATTTCAACCACGTCAGATCCACAAATCCTGTTCTCTTCGGCTCGACCTCCAACAGCACCCAGGCAGCAGTGCAGCTCACCCCTGCTGAAGAACTTAAGCTTCCTTACATCAACGAACATTTAAAGCAGCAAAATAACCCCCACCAGCTTCTTAACGGATCCCTGTAGGCTGGAGCCCTGTTAGATTACTGGAGTAATGGGTTTTTATTGTGGAGTGCTCAGATTTGTACATAGAGATTCGCCTACAGCCTCAGCAGCAGGTAACCATGGGTAGAGGGGCTTCTAATTTTCCTCAATATATCTGATTGTTCCTTTATAAATGATCTCACAAGCTAATAATCTCAAATAAACTTTTGAATAAGAAAGCCTTGTAAGCAACTCCAGCAGGGCTCTGCGTGCTGTTTGCAGCTGTCCAAGGTTATAAAGAAATGAAACTTAACAAGAAAGAGATAAAGAAAAATCTCTACAGGCACTTGGACAGCTGTATCTCCACCCAGGACTGGCTGTGTTCCATGTCCCATTCCTGGCCCATCCCTTGGTCGATTTCACTCCTACCCTGGGGTCCCCCTGTCCCAGACGGGCAGACACTGGGCTCTGCTCTCCACCCACACAACCTCCAAAGCCAGCCAGCCTTGGCCTCCCCTGAAAGCAGCTGAAGTAAAATCCACTTGTTGTTTTTTATTTTGTATTTCATAAAAAAACAACACAAAAACTGACTATGCCTTGGCTGAGAACAGCTGCTGGACACAACAGTTCAGTGCAACTTCAGGGACATGATAATCACCACTGTCAGTGTTAGAATAAAAAGGAAACCCGAGAGCTTTCTTTGTAGTAGCAAAAGGACTGACACCACAAGTCACAGGAGGAGGGGAAAAAAAGGTAAAAGTATTTTCTCAAAAATATAGCTCTGTGGAAGAGAAAGGGATGGCTGGGTATCAATGAAAGGAAAAGCAGCTTATGCTCTGCTCTGGTCAAACTGCCTCCTCCAGTTCCACTCCATCTGGAGGTACTATAAACACATCTCTGGGCCCCAGCAGGGCAGGAGGAGGCAGAAAGTTACACAGCTCTGCTCTAAAACTCACAGTTAAAAGAAGTTATAAATTATTTTTTGAAAACAAGTTGGAATTCTCCAGGTGAGCTTCCTTTTCCTCTCTTCTCTTTGATCTTCACCCATAAATCTTTAATCACAGGAATGCGGTACCTTTGGGGAGAGGAGTTAAAAGTTAGGGATGGGGAGGAGGAGAACAGCCTTACAGCTGAGCAGAGCATGGGCAGAGGCATCTGGTCCACTTCCAGGGGGCTATAACATCACCAGCTAATCCCCATCACTTTTCCAAGCTCCCTGTGGTCAGCAGGGACAGACAGACACTGCCAGAGGCCGCTCATCTCTGCTAGTGACAGAGGTCAGCAACACCCAGGCTGGACATCTGGTTCTCAGCAGCTAAAGAGTTGAGGTCAGACACATCCAGAGAAGCCAGCACACGGCTGCATGACATTCCTCACACTGCTCCACTCCCTGGCCCTCTGATCCCAGGCCAGGCTGGCTTAGTGAGCTCTGAGAGGGCACATTGTCTTCCCAAAACTGGCCCAGGAGTTCTGAATGTGGCCATGGTTACGCCGCTCAGGGTACCAATGGCCAGTCCCCACAGGCCATGTACCTTCTCACAATCCTTCAGGCTCAGCTCCTTTCTTCTTCTAAAATGGAAAGGGGAAAAAACACATCAGTATCATTTGCACCACAGACATGAAGGACCCAGCAAAGCCACAGAGGCTTCCTGGATATGTTCCTGTAGAGGTGGCAGCCACCACAAGGAACACCCTGTAGTCTCCCTGTGACCCGTTCAAGCCCTTGGGATGGGATGCAGAAGCCTGCCAAGCCCTCAGGAACTTCAGCTTCTGCTGGGAATGAGATGAACAGACAGCTGAAGCAGCACTTACTCCTTAGATAGGACAAAGTCCTTTGCCACCAAAAGGGTCCCTGGGTCTGACCATTCCAGGGAAAGGAATCTCCTAGGGCAGCGATACAGGAACAAGCCCTTTGAGTCACTCTAATCCCAACCAAAGGTCAGGGTGTCTTAAGACTGGCCACAGTGAACTGTAGGCTTCCCTGTCCTGCTAGCAAGGCCAGGATGTGGCTCTGTTCCTTCTCCAGCCTGGCACTTCTCCTGCAGGGACAAGCATTACAGCCCAGGGTGTGGTACATACCTTCTTCTTCTTCTTGTGAACCTCAGCAGAGCCATCTGCTACAGGTGCCTCTTCCAAAGATGCCTTTTTGCTCTTCTTCTTTTCTTTTTCAGGCTTTTCTTTTTCAGGCTTCTTTTCTAGGAGTGGGAAAGAAAAGCCAACTAAGAGAGGGACTCTGGTATTTTCAGCCTCTGAGAGGGAGCACAGACTGGTACAAGCATCTCCATAAAATCTTTGATCACATCCAAACCTGAGCAAGATCTCCAGAGCAGGAACTGGGTGAAGGCAGAGCTCTGCCCACAGGCAGCAGCATCCAGGGATGCTTCCCTAATACCCCTGAGCCAGAGCAGCTTGATCCCACCATCTGTGCATACACATGGGTGGAATTCCATAGAATTCCCTTCTTTCCACCTCCTGCTCCCCACCTGCTCCAAGGAACTGCTTCATGGCTAGAGTAGATGGCCACATGCCAGAAATGAAAGCCAGGGGAGCTGCTAACACAGGGTGGACATGAGGTTCAGCTCAGCACAGCTGCTCAAGAGGCTCCACTCATCCCTGTTAAACAGCTCACACAGGGGCCAATAGACAAATCTGTCTCCTCCAAAAATATGGGCTGCATTTCACCAGAACAGAAACACCATCAGATGTGGCCCAGCCAATCCACGTCCCCTCCCCTCCTTTTTCTTTAAAGCCTACCAGACCCAGCACAAAGCCAGCTCTGATTTGCAAATACAGGCTGCACTGCAAAGAAAAAAAATGGCCTTTGGATTAGGGCAGAGAGCAGGGCACTACAGAACAACATGCTGTAGAAGCGTCAAAAGTGACAGGACATGAGGAAATAGCTTCAAGTTGAGCTAGGGGAAGTTTATGTTGAATATTAGGAAAAATTTCTTCACAGAAAGGGTTGTCAAACACTGGAACAGGCTGTCCAGGGCAGCAGTGTGGTCACCAACCTTGGAGACATTTAAAAAGATGTGTAGATATGGTATGTGGGGACATGGTTTGGGGATGGGCCTGGGTTAATGGTCGGACTTGATGATCTTAGAGGCCTTTTTCAAGCCACATGACTGTGATTCCATGAGGGAAGCAGCCAAACAGGAAGCCAATGGAAAAGTGGGTGCTATGTGCAAGGCCCTGCATCAGAGGCTGAAGGTGCATCAGCTGCAAGTACCTATTGCAAACTGGGCCCCAAGTGTAGGATACTTACTTTTAGCTGCTTTTTTCTTTTCCTTGTTGCCTGCCACCTTCTCCAGGTCACCATCTGCTTTCTTCTTTTTCTTTTTGGGTACTTCTTCATTAGCTTGCCCTTTCTGTTTCTTCTCCTTGGGCTGCCCCACAGCCCCATCCTCTCCTGTCAGCTTCCGCTTCTGAGATGTTTTCTGCTTCTTGTTCTCTTTGTCTTTGCTCTTGGGTGTTTTCGCAGCCTTGTCTGCTGTGGAGGATGGTTTCTTTTTCTCCTTTTCTTTTTTCTCCTTTTTCTCTTTTTTCTTCTTCTTCTTCACTTCCAACCCCTCCACTGTCTGCACTGCAGGGACGTTGGCAGCAGTGGTGACCTCAGTTTCAGTCCCTGAGCTTGGCTGCTGTGACTGTGGGACGGAGGGCAGGGCATGTGATGATGCTAGGGTCACTTGCACCCCTGCTGCCCCAACACTGTTCTCTTTCATTGCCAGGGTTTTCTTCAGTGAGGAAGCTTTGAGGCTGGCATGACCTGGCTCTGTTTTTCCTGCCACCTTCTCTTTGTTAGAGGCTTCTGTAGCTTCCTGCCCTGAAGGAGGGTTGTTTTCTGCAGAAACAGACAAAAGAGGGAAGAAACTGAGGGAGCGTTCATTACACAGACTAGTCATAGGAGGATGGAAATATGTATTTGAAGAGGAGCATCCAGTTCTTCTCCCCAAAGAAGGCTAAACTTGTTGGCATCTGTAGCAGAGTCAGAGAAAGATGCCTCAGCCTGAAGTGGGTGACAACAGCCACAACAGCTTTGGCTGTTTGACAAGATGGTGAGCCCATCTCACCCATGTTTAGGAGCCCTTCTCCAGGACATCATCCCCAATAAGTTGGGGACTCCCCAAGGGGGTGGGGGTCCCCACACTGCCACGTGTAATCACCACCAATGGCCAAGCCCAGAGCCTCTGGGCCCTCTTAAGCCCATATACAGATAGTTCTGACTTCCTCAACAGCCCTTTGCACAATTTCATGATGTGCCCAAGGGACCAATAGACCCATGTGAACTTCTAGAGCTGGCCAGAGTTCATCTGAAGGTGCCAGGGTCACACCAGAGCAGAAGCAGCTTCCAGCTCCAAGCTTTATAATTTGCCAAACCAGAGAAATGGTGGGACATTTTGTTTCTCCACAGGTCTTGCTTGCTTTCCCTCCTCTGCTCTCCATGCAGCAGAGCCCACACAGCCCAGGGGGAGGCTTGAATACCAGCACTGTGCAGCAGATGTTCTTCAGGCAGCGTTTGAACCTTCCACAGAAGCCAGCAATGCACTGTGCACTGGCTCCAGGGAGAGCCCTACCTGCTCCTGTTAATTACTGTGGTTAAAGCACATCTTGGAAGAGGCCAAGGCACTGAGCCTTGGAGGCAGCCAGCACAAGCAGGCTGTTGAGGGAGAAGGCTGTGCTGTGGCCAGGGAAGCCAGCAGACGGCAGCAGCACTCCATGCTGGGGTTCCATGGTAGAGACACACTGGGAACAGGGCCCGTCCCAGTGACACCTTCCCCAGTGTCACCCTTCCATGCCAGCACGGCTTCGCTCCTGGGCCAAGCAAATTCCCAACCTTGCCAAAGGAGACCCACCTGCTCTGTGGTTTGCAGCCACCTGGTTGTCATCTGTGTCAGAGTCACTGCTGTCGCTGCTTGAGCTGTCGGCCGGAGCTGCTTTCAGGGAGCCCTTGGAGAGGGAGTTTGCAGCACTCCCAGCTGCCTTCCCTGGCCCCACCTCACTTCCAGGCTGGGGGGGAACTGTCTTTGGTGCCTGGGGGGTTACTGGGGTCTTGGAGAGGACTGGGTAGCCTGTGAGGAGGGACTGAAACAGCACAGACACACTGAAGAGTCACAGCAGGGCAGCCTCCCACACACCAGACACACAGCTCTGTCTCTGCTGCTATTGTCCTCATACTTCAGGTGAAGGGCCCACCTTTGGCCACCTGTGGAGCCAGCTCTGAGAGCCCAGGGCTACCAGGAGAGGGGCCAGCACTGACAGACACCAGCTGAGCTGACAGCCTGGAGAGCTGGTGGCCAGAGGTTCTCCTTTGTTCTCGCCCAGCAAGGCAAGGGGGAGGCTCCTGGCCATCAGCGTGCGCCCACGCACACTTAATGCACTGCAGATGTGCTGCACGCCCTGCACGTTACTTACAAAGGGAATTTAATGTCTTGGACACAGATTAAGTTACAAACTAAAGTGGGGGAAAAAAATCCCTGCTGTTACTGGCACTCTGCACCAGTTCTCCTGGTTTAACCCTTGCAAGGTACCACATCCTTCTTCCAGGGAAGGCACCATGAACTCAGGAACCAAGGCCTGGCTGCCTGGGGAAGCATTCCAGGTTCAAAAGATTTTCTCTCTCTGCCTCCACCAAAAGGTCTTGCTCACACCACTGCATTGCAGAACCCCCACTTCTCTGCTGGCAAACCCACCAGCACCCCATCTGCTACGACTCAGAATTTAGTCTCTCGGTCCTATTTAGGAGCCAGCTGCAAGACCAAGAGGATCCAGCCTGCTCAAGTACCATACCTGCGATGCTGCATCCTCCTCCTCCTCACTGGACTCCAAGGAGGAGTTGTGGGCTGGCTGGGTCCCTCCTGGTTTCTGTAGGGAGCCTGCAAGAGCAGAGTTCCTCCTGTTGAACCACTGCTGCCTGGGGCTGAGCTCACCTCCCCAGCACAGGCACTGCCACCAAAAGCCCTTCTGCCTCCAAAAAAAGGGGAGTGCTCTGCCAGGCTGGAGAGGAGAAATGCCTCTCCAACCACTGCAAACCTGCCATGGGGTAACAAAAGGCTGTCCTCCCTCCCAGTAGCACCGAGAGCATCTTCTGGAGAGAACTGACCAGGTTTGGAAGGCTGCTTGGGTGCCTCCTCCTCATCACTGTCGGAGGAACTGCTGCTGTCTGAGGCGTCCTCCGCATGGGTGGGTGGCACGGCCTGGCCTGGGTGGGTGTCCTGTGCTGGCTGCAGGACTGGCTTCCTTGCCTTGGCAGTGGAACTTCCTGGGGTGGCAGTGCTGGCAGGAGGAGCTTTTCCCACAGGAACCCTTTGCTTTTGGCTAGAAGCAGCGGGGACCTAGGGAGAGGGAGATGAAATAGAACTGGAAGGAGGAATAACTAACTGTTCACATCCATGAACTATAAGCAGCAGCCCAGAGTAGGTGGGCTTGGACCACCTTGGCCCTTCTTCAGCTGTACTACTCCAGTTTGTGTCACAGCCAGCCCAAGAACATTTCAAAGGGCCCAGTTCACCCCAGCCCACAAGGGAAGCGGGCAGCTGAGGCTAAGCAGACAACTGCTATCACAACAGGAAAGAAGCAGCCAGCCAGCTGGGAGCCAGGAACAGCAAAGGTACGAGGGCTACCCTCTGCTCCTCTGCCACATCTCATGGAATGATAAATGTGGTTAGGATAGAGCAGCCCCTCTCTCCTGGCTTCATGAACACATCCATCCCTCAGCTGGGGACATGGCACCGGCTCCAGAGCCCAGCAGACCCATCTTCTCCCTCTCCCCAGGAAAGCTCCCCACCTTAGTCTCCTCCATCATTACCTTTCCTGCCAGCATGTTGTGCTCTGAGGCATCACTGCTCAAGCTCTCAGACACTCTGCTCACTGCAGGGACAGCTGGAGTTTTTGTCCTCTTCCCTGAAGGCAGAGTGGCATTTGCCTTTGCAGCCACCATGCTCGAAACTGCAGTTACTTGGACGTTCTGCTGGGACAGAGTCTAAGAGATGAGAAAGAAAATCAGGACAGAGCAAACTCGGAGGGAAAAGACACAGAGGCATACACCAATCCAGCACTAACTCCTAAGCTTTTCCACCATTTTCAGCACAGCACCAAGACATTTTGTTCTTTAATCCTCTCCTTTACAGACCAGTTCTGCCTCCCATGAGCCTCTGGCACAGCCAGGAGCAGAAATGAGGGCCAGTACCTGGAGACTGCCAAAAGCATTAGCTCAGTGCCTCAAAGGCACCTCTCCTGAGGGCAGGCAGGGGAAATTTGCTGTGCTTGCAGGCTGTGAATCAGTACCCACTCCAGCATCAGTAAGACTGCAGTTGTAAACCTTTGCAGAGCAGGCACTTGGACTCCTGGATGTCTTTTACACTCTAAAAATCACACACCAAGAGTTAATTGGCAACAGAGATAAATGAAGACTACAACCACTGGGAAAATCTGCCTCCAGGCCCACAAACCATAAACAGACTAGGGGTCAAATTAACAAGAACAAGTTTGTTGCCTCACATTTGAAACCTCCCATCAAACTTAACATAAGAGGGGTTAAAAATAGAAAGGCCAGGGGTATGGAAAACAGGCATTGAGGACAGGTCCATGACACAAATGCCAGCAGAGGAGGGGGAAGGAGCCATGAAAGAGCACTCAGCCTCCTGGTTTGTGTTACTGACAAGGCCACGTGAGCAGCTCCCCCTCTCCAGATCTCTGACAAGCTGGGCCTTTGTGGGCTGACATTTCCCTCACACATCATCTGGCCTTGGGAAAGGAAAAGGCCCCGCTCCGCCGTGCAGAGCCGCCAGCCCAACATGAGCTCTCGGCCCTCTCACACAAAGCTCAAGTTACAGAAACTGCATTATTTTATACAATCTCAGTAATATAAACATGCTTTACTCAGGGACTGCTCAGGATGGCTGCCTGCCCATCAGCTGGAGGGAGAGAGCCTTTCCCCCGGCCACAGCCTCAGGCCAACATGGGGAAGGGTTTCCTGAGTGTTCATAATGCCCCCCTCCCAACAAAGGCATGTGTGGAGTAAGAAATGTGCTTGGCACCAAGCCCTGAGCTCAGAGCACCAGCCAGGCCACCAACATGTGGAGGAGTAGCCATGTTGCACAAGCAGTGGGGTTTTTACTGTGGTTTCTTGGGCTCAAACTGCAACAGAAATGCAGACACCCCCAAGACAGCCTCACACCGAGGCAGCCCTGGCCCCAGGGAGCTCAGCCACAGCTTTGTGGGACTGTCATGGAGACACAAAGAGACTCCACAGGGAGAGCTGAGATCAGCTCCATGACACTTAGGGGTGCTCCCAACACAGACATGGGGTCACCTCCCTTCTCCAAGGCAGGGGCCTGTCCCTTCCAGCTGAAAGGCAGCAGGACAGCTGTGCTACCCTTCAGGGCAGATCCTGCCATCCTCCCAAGGCTTGTGGAAAAGAAAAGCAATGAACTTCACAGGTCTGTGAGGAACCAGGCGATGGGTTGCCTTGGAGCTACGCAGGTCATGGAAAGACTTTTCCTGTAAGCATTTGGCTGCTTTTCCAGCCTAAATTCCTGAAGCAGAGCAGAGGGGACAGAGTACCAGGGAAGGTCTGGGCTTGTGTGTCTACTCATGTTCCTGTCAAAGCACTCACACTCTCCACTGCTCTCACATAGTGCAAGATTGCTGGGGCTGAGACGTTCACCCAGAGCTGGGGTCAGTCAAGACCCACGGACATGGCTGAGAAAACCTGATCCAGCCAACAGGAGGCTCCTCTGCACAATTCTTATCTTCCAACTCCTGAGACCTCCTGAGCATGCAGCACTAAAAGCCTAAAGAGCCAGTGGGCCAGCAGCTCCTCACCTGGGAAGGGGGGACTATTTCATCCTCTGAATCTGACTCCTCACTGGAATCGTCACTGCTGTCCACAGCTGGAGGGGCTGTGGCTGGTGCCGAGGCCGGTGCCTTTTTCACGTTTGTTGCTTGGGGCACAGAATTGGTTTGCACTGCAGGAAAAGCGTAAGAGATTGTCACTGTGAGAAAGAAAGGCTGTCCAGAGCAGGAGCTGCTCCATGTGCAGGAAAACTAAGAAACCCATAAGTTTGCAGGTGACGGATCCTGGCTCCTGGCTACCACCAGGACACACACCAGCTTGTGGAGGGTGTGTCTGTGCTGCAGGAGACTCCTCTTCACTGTCAGACGAGTCACTGCTCCCACTTTCTGAAACCTGGCTTTTCAAGGTGCTGACCACTGCTTTTTCAGGCTGCCCAGCCTTAGCAGCCTGGGTCAAGTTGGGAATAGGCCTGGGCTGGTCTGATAACCTCTTAACAAAAAAGAAACACAGGCCCAGAAATGCAGTATTAGTACTGGTGTTGTTTAGGAGTTTAAGTGCAGTTTCAGCTCAGGTTAGGTTTTGTTTTACCCTAACAGAGCTGTTACTAACACTCACACCATCCTTGGTGTGTTATCAGTGGAAGGGGCATCAGTCACTGCCTAGGCTGAACTGCTGTAGATACATCCCTCTGAATTTCCTTCTGACAGAAAGCCCAAGTATGTTTTACGTGAGCACAAAGGCAAATAGTGCTTGTAACATTTTAACAGCAATTCCTTCTTGAGACAGAGACACTAGCTGAGGACAGGAGAAGCACTGCAACCCCAAGACTCCCACTCCAAGGAAGCCATCTAAGCACGACCTACCCACAGTTCAGTGAATCAGTAGGAGTTGGGAAGCCTTGTGCCATAACACTTGCAAGATTCAGAGACAGCATTAGAGCAGCTACAGAGCTCAGTGTAGACACAGGGCTGACACAATGGTTGAGAACACAGGGCAGGCAGAGACAGAGTGTGACTCATCTTGGAAGCCGATTTGTCAACAGGTCTAAGAATTTAGACATCTCCAGACAACAAAACACCTCTGACACTCACTTGGGCTGTGTCTTTCTGCAGCACCTGTCAACACTCAGATGTTCCAGGACAGACCACAAGCCACCTTCCCTGCTGTGTCAGCACTAGGAAGTCACAGTCACCTGTGCCTCAGATACACAACTGCCAGGTAAGACTCTCTCCCTTCCTGGCCCCTCTCAAAGTGCTGCAGATCCCCCTCTGCACACTGAAGGTTAGTGGTGGCAGGGGAGAGGAAGTGCTTGTGGAATGATCTGGGAATTTCCTTCCCTGCAGATATTCCCCAGGCTGACAGTGCTCTGCACACACTCATTTACTCCACTCATGGCTCATCTCCGGGCTGCTCTGCCAAGGAGTACATTGTGTTTGCCAGGGCAGGCAGGCCCTGTGCACCCTGCATGTGATGCCAGCCTGCTTTGGTGCTCCATGAGAGATTCCTGCCTGGCTGCACCATCCCTGCTATGCTGCTAATGCAGTGATACCCCCACAGCCTGGAGCAGAGAGCACCAGCTTAGCAGCCTTTTGGGAAGACCAATCCTACTGTGCTTCCTGGCACAGCCCTGCCATGGGCTGCCACTGGGGCATTGTTTATCATCTCCAAGCCAAACACTAAACAGACAACAGCATCTGCATGTTTATCCCATTACAGAACAGCTCTCTGAACGAGCCAAGCACATTTTGACTCTGCTTAGAGAAACAGAAACCTCCAAAAGTGCTTGGGGAGGGGGGACCACAAACCTCACTTCTCTGTTTTGTTTTGATACCAGTGAGTCACAATCTCCAGAACAGAGGCCAGCTTTGCAATGCTAAAGAGACACAAGTACTTGAAGCAGTCAGAAGAATTCACACACTCTGCTCTGAACGTGCTAACTCCTCTCTGCTGTTCTGAACACTGCTGTGCAAGGGAACAACTTACCAAGATCAGAGCCCACTGAGTTTTAAGCTCACTCAGTTTAAAGCCCTTCATAGCAACGGTCTGGCTTCTCCCTCTATGTGGATACACAGCACAGGGCTGCTCCATTTCCTAACTTAGCAATGAAGTGGGGAAGAGCTGCCATGCAGGGGCATCATAACACAAAAAGAACATAACAGCATCCACATAGAAACCACCAAAAGGTTTACACAGCCTCAGATCTTCCTAGGAGGCAGCCAAGGTCTATCCATTCACATCAGAACACACGACTGCCTCAGGTGGGATCTGGCCAACAGCACAGCCAAGTTACATCCAGGGAGCAGGTAACACAGGCAGAGAGCTCCTGACAGCTTGACAGTCAACAGGTACTGAAGTAACTCAGAGAGGAGGAAAATAACTCAAGAGGAAATCATTTTTCCTGCTCCTTCTCCAGCCCCCAAAGCAGGAGCTGCCTGTGGCTCAGTGAGTGTGATGACTCAGCTCCCGCACAACCCATCTGCCACTGGCTGGGTCCATTTGCATCCTGCAGCGCTGCATGACAAGAGGGGGAACAACACTGAGCCACGTGCTGGGCGCACGTTGTAAAATCACACTCCAGCACTGCCTGTGTGCCGCGGGAGCACCGCCTGTACCAGAGCTGTGCACCAGCACCGTGTGCCAGCACCAGGACCAGCACCTCTGCTGTGTCACGGCCCAGCCAAGGGGCAACTGCCACCTGCACAGGACGGGGGACAGGGTTCAAGGAGGAAAAGAGACCCTCCGTCTCTTGGGAGACTTGGCCTCTCCCCACACAGCCTGCAGTCCAAGATTAAAAGTTGCTGGCACAACTTCTGTCAGCACCACCCACACGGGTTTTCCTGGGATGCTCAAGGAAGACACGGGTTCCCAACACATGGATGCACGTGTATCTCACACCCACTCCTCGTAAACAGAAGCCAAAGCCTGTCTATAGAGGGCTCAAGTGCCACCTTTGGCTCAAAACACTCAGGAAAGAAGCAGCAGAACAAAATTAGCAGTTTCAAAAGAAAAGCAGCTCACAGCATCTTTAAGGTCAGACTGTCCCCCATCACTGTCCTTTCCCCCCAGAATATGCAAACATCTTGTCAACTTCTTTAACTAAATATTCCTGAGTCTTCAGGGGTAAACATACCAATTAAGCAGTTCAATTTAGGCATGATGTTCATTTTAATTGTGCTAATCCACCCCCACAGGGAAAGATGAAGCAGCTTCCAACGCTCTGTATCTGTTTGGATCTTGCACAGAAGCCAGAGGAAGTTGCAGGATACAGTAAGTCAGTGGTTAGCATATGCCCAAGTAGCAGATGGTAAGGGATGAGCTAAGAAGAGTTTGACTGAGAGGACAGGACTGTGGACACAGCTAAGCCCAATGGTTTATCTTCAGGCTTCACTCGTGGTCTCTGCCTGTAGGCTACTAACACGGGAAGGAACAGCCTGTATGGCAAAAATAGAGCTCCCTTGATGACAAGATCTTCCTTGCTGACTCTGGCTGCTGAAGGGTAAATGTCAGTTTGCAAGAGGGAAGATGCTGAAGCGGTTAAATCAGCAGGTAAAATTTGCTGTTGAAAGTTTCACAGAATCAGCACTGGAGGACACAAACCTACCCCAGCACATAAACCCTGCTAAAATGGACAAATCTCAGTGGTTTTACAGTGGGACCTCATGGCACAGCTATCAAATAGCTGTTCCTGCCACCTAGAGCACATCCTCACATATAATCAATCACGCAGGAAGAGAGCAGCAGAGCCAACTGTGAGAGAAACGGCCCCCTCCACCCACCTCAGCAGACCAAGGCTATGAAGACAAAAATGCAGAGCCTTGTTGGCTCCTGCCTGTCAATAGTCAAAGGATGTGTTGACAAAGAGCCTCCCTGCAAGGACACGTGAGGCTCTACCCCCAGTTCCCCTTCCTCCCTTGCAGACAGTAAGGCTGTATCTCCAAAAGACTGCTTTCAGGGCACTTTCTGAAGGGCCCTGCAGCTCAGTCTTGAGGCAGGTCTCAGTACAATGTGCCTAGGGATGCTCTCAGGAAGGGATCTGCACCCCTCTGAGTTTAGCAAGCTGAATGTGAGCTCCCAATCCTTCTCCTTGGGTCAGAGAACTCTGACCAAACCCTCACAGGAGAGCCAAGACCAACCGACCTGTGACCCTGCACACAAGCCCACTCCAGAGGGGCAGGGCACAAGTGAACAGCTGGTATCAAACCATTTGCCTCCCACCTCCTCTGGTATAACTGCGTGAGAAGAGTGAGGCTGTGCTTGCTTCCAAACAGAGATCGAGAAACAAGATACTCCTGGTGTTTCAAGGAGATCAGTGGCAGCATTTAAGGGATAAACACTTGTCTTGCACATCTCATGCCTTGGCAGTGGGCTGAATGCAGCACCTACCTTCTGGCTGATGGGCACAGGGAGTTCCTCATCTTCACTGGCTGACGAGGCAGTGCTCTCCACTGGCTGTATACTTTCAGCAGGCTTCGTGGGAGCAGCAGTCCTTCCCTGTGAGGTTTTAGCCTGCTTTGGCACTGTTGGTTTTGGTGCTGTCTTCCCTTGGGACAATGGAAGCGTTTTTGCTGGAGCTGCTTTGACAGAGAGTGATGCTGTTGGTGTAGGTTTCACTGGGGATGGGACGGCCTGGGAGGATTTTGGAGGTGGCTTTGTCTGGACAAGATATGAACAGAGTGAAATAAGGCAAAACCCACGGCAGCATAATTCATTTGCTCAGACTGTAATCAAGGGAAGAAATTTCAGAGCCCCCTGGGAAAGACAAACCCTGAAAGAAGATTAGTGACTGGCAGGCAGCAAGGAATTCTTTCATCTAGCTTTCTTCATCAGCCTGCTGCTACTACAAGTCCCCTCCAGTGAGGTACAAGGCAGCACTTTGCACTCTCCACAGGAGGAAAGCTGAGTTGCACTACAGTTTGACAAATTAGACACTATTTATTGCAATTTATATCTGAGAAGCAAATTCCACCATGATAATTTGCCCCTTCAGGTGGGAAAAGAATCACTGGGGTTTCTTTTTTCATTTAAAAGTACTGATGGATTTTTCTAAGAAAGGCACAATGGGTTGATTAAAGCTCAGAGCAAAGACATGGAGGTGCCTTTTAACACCTCACGCCTCCTTCCTCCCACCTCCAACATGACTTTGCTACACACCACTTGCATTTACAAAATTTTCTTTTCACTGCAGTTCCTAGCCCTGAGAGGCATGCAAGGAGAGGGAGGATCTCAGAGACACGCACTGGGGTTACTAATGGACGTTCTTCATCTTCACTGTCTGATGAGCTGCTGCTCTCTGATGTGTCATTGGGCTGTGCAGCCCCAGGAACTGTTGTTGATGCAGGTTTGGTCTGGCTTGCTGCCAGTGCTGTTTGCTTCACTGCATTCTTAAGAGACACTGGAGTAGCAGGTGCACTTTTCACAGGGGCTGCATTAGACTTCACAGCTGGCTTGGTCTGTGAACAGGGGGAACAAAAGGGAATAGGAGAATCAGCTAACACCTTGGAAGAAAATGGTTGAAAGCTCTAACTGCATGGAATCTGTATTAAAGCAAGCTACCTTGCTAATTTTGACCAGGACAGGCTTTTTCAGACCCATGAGCTGTGGAATATCTGAAGCAAGTCACTTTCTCCATGGACTGTCTGACTATATCCATCAAATTGCACACTAATCACCTCCTACAGATCCAAGGCTCTCCCTCAGCTTCAGGCACTAGTAGAAACTAGAATAGAAGGGTTGGTGTCAGCAGGTTTTAGTGGGACTCTCAGCCACATAGCATGTGCCCTGGTCTTGGGTTTGGGGATCTCACACACCCAAGGTAAGGGGTGCTGTCAGAATACAGCACTGTAGCATCTCTTCTCCTCTTCAAAAGAAGGGAAGTGATTTCCTAGGGACAAAGAATCCATGTTGGAGAGGTTACCTGGATGGCTGGAGTTGCCAGCTCCTCCTCAGAGGATGTGTCCTCACTTGATTCCTCACTGCTGCTCTCAGCCCCAGCTGCCAGCTCTGAAACACAAGCAAGGAGATGTCACAGCTGCTGCTTGCTCTGAGCCCCCAGAGCATGATGCTAATGTGGCTTTTGAAGTCAGGGAAGCAAAACAAGCCACAGAGAGGGCCAAAGGGATTTGCAGGGAAGAGGACCTAGCCTTGCTGAAAACATCAATGGCCTGCTGGGAACAGCTTCTCCAGAAAATGCTGGCCCACAAACACCTCTCCTCAAGTGCAGGCAGAGATGGGAAATGCTTCCTGGCCACCCTCTGACCCTATGAGGTGCTGCCCAGACACACACAGCTCCCTACAGGGGCACCCAGCCTGGCTGGGCCCCCTCTGGATAAGAGCCAAGGAGGATCATTTTCAGAACTTCAATGATCTATTTCTCACCCTCTTCCCCCCAGCACACACAGACACACTTCAAAGCATTTAAAGATTCCTCTGAAGACTTCAAACCCCAAAACGAATCACTTTGCAATTGGGAATAAAGAGAAAACACTGCGGTGCCTTTCCACAAAGCTGAAAGTATCAGCAGCATTAGTACTGCACCTCCTCCGGACATGCTACACTGTTATCCCCAAGCCCTGGGTATGTGCTGAGTGCTGCCAGACATCTTAGCACAAGATCTGCTGCTTGAAATGGGAGCAAGCACGCTGGATTCATCCCACGGAGCTCTGGAGCTGGCTGCTTTGCAGTGTTCTAGCAGCCTCCCCAAGGAACAAGCATCACTCTGAGCTTTCCAGCAAGGGAACTGAAAGAAACATACTGAAGGCACGTCTCGGATCCAATCTGCAGCAGAGCTGGAGCTCACACACATCCACACCACCCTGCAGGCTCCTTACCCGTTCTGGGGGCTGGGGCCTTCACAGTCGGCGTCTCCTCTTCCTCCTCGCTCTCAGATGAGGAGCTGCTGCTGCTGCTGGAACTTTCCAGTGCTTTGGTCGTTACTGGTGCTTTGCTTTGCCCTACTTTGGCCACAGCTGCTGTGGCATGTCCAGGCTTCCCAGGACCAGGCAGTTTCTGTGCCTTGGCTGGGGATGGAGCTGCAGCCGGGGCACTGGGCTGCTGCTTGTTAGAGAGCACAGTTCTGCCAGCAGCAGAGAGCCCTGCTGCTCTGCCTGCTGGGGCAGTGGGCTTGGGAGGAGAATGCAGGGAGTTGGCAGCTTTGCCACCCACCACAGCTGCTGTCACCTATGGGAAATAAAGGAAATTAGAAGGCTACACACAGATGAGGAGCTAAACTGGAGACAATGTACCTGTAACAGCAATGTGACAGCAAGGTAAGCCATAGAGCTCTTCAAGGCAGCGTTTGGGGGACAGGTATCCAAGAGAAGGCTTATGGCAGCATAGGAGGGTCATTTAAACATGATTTCCACCCCAGGACACAATTTTACACGTGCTGAGGAGTCTGGGACAGTCCTGGCCTCAGAGTACCACCAGCCTTCAAAGGTAGGAGCATTGCCTTACCGTCACTGCACCTTTCCCAGCCGGAGCCTCCTCTTCCGATGAGGACTCATCTTCCTCACTGCTGTCTACATTCACTATCGAGTTCGTGGCCAGAGAAAGGCTGGCTGCTGCTGCACAGGAGAGAGCCACAGAGCAGCTGTGTGAGTGTGTTTCTCACACCAACATAGACTCTGGTTTGCAGGAGGGCCCAGCAGCAGGGCAGAGTCCCATCTCCACATCTGACCCAAGACCATCATCATTGCTGTCCCTGTGACAGACAAGTGCTTTGCTCCTGCACCCTATCCCCTCTCCCAGCCACCAAGACAATGAATCTGTCAAGATCTGCAGTTTTCTAAAGGCTGGTCTACAGCAGACCAGACTGAGACAAAATGTATCAGACATGAGTTTTTTGTTAGACTCCACAAGCCAACACCACCCACATCAGCTGCACTCAAGATCTATCCCCACCTCAGAGAGGGCACTGGCTTTCCAGACCAACTGACAAGGCCTGCCCTGAGCCATGAAACAGGTCTGCCTTTGCTGGCCCAACATGCTCCTGGGACCAACTAGAAGGTGCTCCACAGTGGGCAGCAAGAGGTTCCCAAAGCTTCATCCGAGCAACAACACCCATCCCTCCCCAATGAATCATAACAGGTTTTTTCTAGCTTCAGCAGACATCTGTGCTCCTCACAAACTCCACATGAGAAGGGGGTGCTAAATTAGTTGTCCTATTTTTCTACAAGCACAAACAAATAGCCATCACTTCACAAGCATTTTCTCCAGCCAACCAAGCTAGGCTGCTCCTACACAAGTCTCCAGTCCTACTCTGTCAACTCCAGGGAGATAAAAGGCTCCTACCATTTGCAGCTTTCGCCTTCTCTTTCTCATCCTCTTCTTTCTCTGAGCTCTCAGAGCTGCTCACGGGATCAGGAACTCTGATCTTTTCTGGGATGGCTGCCTCCTCATCACTCACGTTTCTTCTCTTGAAATTTGGTGGAGTTCTGAGGGAAGACAATGAGTGTCAAAATGGGGAAAAAAATATCTTGAACAAATTAGAATATAATTGTTCATTCACTCTCAGATCAAGCTCCAACCTAAGAATAGGCAGTGTAATTTCTCTACAGAGGAACTCCTAAGGAGGTGGGAAATACTTCCCTAACCTCCAAGGGACATCTCCAGCCCTCAGCAAACTTCCAAGAGCAACATATTCCTGCAACACTCAGGACAAATACTGAACCTAGATGATTTTCCTGTGCCCATGGCAGACTCCCACTTTAGCAGAGAAATAAAAACATACACAGTCAGGCTGGTGCTCGATAGAAGGCAACCTACAGAACAAATTCCATCTCCATGAGGCAGCTACAGCCTCAGAGTAAGTGTAGCCTCAGGGTTAGGGCAGATATCCCCAAAATACCAAGTCCTGGTATTCCACAGGACCAGAAGAAGCCAATCTAAAGGGCACAAAAAACCATTTGTACTTGGGCTCCCAAGTCAAAAGGGCAGGAAAGGCAGCTTGCAGCTTAAGAAAGGAAGTGACTGGACCTACAGAAGACGTGTTAAAAAAAGAGGAGGAAGAGGCAACATAAGTACTAAACACTTAAGCTGCTCAACTGGGTTAAAATATAAAGCTGGAGAAAGATTTCTCCAGGCTCTAGATCTTACCTGTACCAGAACAGATGATGTGGCTGAAGTTACCCATATTTCCATTTGAGAATTAAAGACAACATATTTGCTTTATTACAAGGGTAACACTGGGCACACACTGGTGTGATTCACACATGCAATGCTTCTATGCCCTGGGACACACAGTCATCAGAAGCAAATATCCTCACTTCTGGGCCAGTTTAGCTCATTTTATTTGTTCATCTGTTTTAAAAACAAGATTAGTTTAACAATTTGACAAGTAAAGATTGTGCTTGGTGTCAGAGTGTTCTGGCAGCACAGCAGTAACAGTGAGTTTTGTGCAAGTGTTCTAAGCCAAAGGCTTAGAAAGTCCTGTAACTACTCCAATAATCCTTTTAATAAAGCAACAGGGCAGCCCTGATCCTGCAACACCATCCTGATCCAGTGGCAGCTGACAGCACAACACAGACCAATGTGAGAATCTGTTGTGAGTGACCAGGAGCTCAGGGACACCCTCTGAGGGGAAGACATGGTGTCTGCCAGCACTGTCCCTGGGACATTCCAGAACATCTCACGGCTGCAGGGCTCAGGCTGCTCCTAGGGCTGAGCTGGGCCAGCCTTCTCCAGCTCCCAGGCATCCTTCCACCCCCTCTCTGCATCATCCAAGAATAAATGCAGCTCTGGAGGGAGGCCACCCCTGGAACTGTGTCCCAAGGTGACTCTGTGATGCTTGTATCTCCAATCATCTGTTCTGTGTGTGCTGCATATTGAGTTCTGTGCCTTTAAGACTGGATTTGAGAGCAAAGCAGGGAAAGAAGAAGAATGCAGTTTGTTTTGAAAAACAGCATTCACTCTCTGCATTCTTCTCTCCGGTGTGTTTGTCTGAGGCACAGACAGCAGCAGGACAGAAATCTTTTTTGCTTTTAGTTAGTTTAGCTAGCTGAGGCAAAAAAGCTTCCTGGATTGTTTTTTTTTTTTTCCTTTTTCTTGGGACAGTTTAAACCTGCTCTAGACTGAAAGACCTAGAGGAGCACCAGGGAGCTTACACCAGGCCCCACCAGGGCCTGGACCTCCAGAGGGACTGAGAGAGAGCCAAGCTACACCCACAGCAGGGACTTTCTCAGTTTGCCATCTCGCTTCAGAACTAAAGGTTCTGTTGTTTATATTACTCATTATTTAAGCTTGTGATCACTTTGTTTGTTAAATAAATAGTTTTTTCCACTTTTCTCCAAGGAAGTTCTTTCCCTGGACTGGCTTGGAGGAAGGGCCATTTAGGTTTGCTCCCCAGAGGAAACCTATTCAGGGGTTTTCTCCCAAATTTGCCCTAAACCAGGACAAACTGCAAGTCTCAGCTTTAGGCTCAGTCTGGAAGAGTTTCTGAAGAACAGCACCAAGGATGGCTTTGGTGAGAGGGGCAAGAGCCACAGGGTAGATTAAGGAAGAACATTTTTGGGACAAAAGCCTATGAAGCAACAGCATGTGACAGACAGCTCACTCACAGGAGCACTCCAGGATAAACATAACTAGTGGCCAACACATCCCTCACTTTGACTCCCAACCAGGCAGAACTCAGACAGACCAGGAATAACAGATGTCTTTGTGGGGCAGGACCACAACAGAAGGATGACACTGAAGGAAATGGAATTAAACCTGATGCAAAGGCCCTGCTGCCCCTCAAGTTTACAAGCAACAGTGTCTGGGAGGGTTTGGTGCAGCAGGCAGGAACACCAGCACGTGGGAAGGTCACCATCACACCCATGAGAGCAACAAACTGTGAGAGGGAGAAACTCACACCTATTTCTATGCTGCTACATCCTCATCTAGATCCAGCCTTTCTCCTGCTCAGGTATGGAGGACAAGAGCAAGGCAAGAGGCATAGAGCAGGAAACACCTTCGAAAAAACACTTTCCAAAGCTGCTAATAAGGACATCTTCACTCCAGGGCTCCCAACTCCATGGACTCGCAGAAAACCCAGCAGTGAGGCTGCCACAGGCCTCAGTAGTGCTGAATTCCAACATCCAACCACAGCAAGCACAGGGTGGGTGTGTGGGTGCAAATATCACAGATGGGAAGGCCCCATCCTGCAGACCTTCAAAAGGAGGATAAAGATGCAGGCAGGCATTTGGAACATGTAAGGACTTGAAAGGACAGGCTGAAACCAAGAGATTTTCTCTGAGTCAGATCATATGTGATCTATGCCAAAGTTTAAGTCCCTGAAAGAGCTTTGGCATTTCAGCATCTGCTCAACTTCTCTGTTCTCAGGTCAATAATCCTGCAAAGCACGTGGCTTTAAAAAGAAAGTGAAACAGAACTGGGGAACACATTTCTTACAGTAAAGCATGACTCTGAGCTCCACAGCACTCCAGCATCAACCAGCACAACCAGCATCTGCTGCTCAAAAATAAAGTAACAACTTATCTCCAAGCTCAGGAAATTTTAAACCAGCATAATCCTGAACATCTGAAATGAATTGCTCTGAAACCAGAGGTTAGGAGAAAACTCTGCTGAGCACAGTTATCATCGGAAATCCTCTGAAAACATGGAATTCCAGCAAATAAAAATCACACATGCCATGCAGCCTAGACATCAGCACAGTCTGGAATTGATTTGATACTCACTCTCTCCTTTTACTTACTTTTCCCAGTGAGTAAAGATGTCCTCGAGAGAGGTCGAGAAGGAAGGGAGCAATTTCTGTGAAAGCAGAGCGAACACCAGTCAAGCACCAGCCCCGTTTCGGGATGCGACCATCAGACAGAAGCAGCGACCGCGGGGGCCCATCCAAGCCACCCCAGGAAAACGGGACCGTGTCTCCCTGCACACACCTCCCGGTGAATCCCTCCCACTCCTCGCCCCGCTTCACCCAGGGCCGCGTGTTCCCCCGGAGCCTTCTCCCGGAGCAGCATGTGTTCGGAAAGCAGCAGCCCCCCAGTACGGGACGCTCTAGCGGGCGGGCTGCCAGCCTTCTCCCCGGCCGGCTCGGGGACGGGACGGCCTGCGGGCGCCAGGAACACAAGCTGGGCGCTGCACACCACGTGGGTCCAGCACGGACCTGCGGCCCGGCGTGGAGCCACGGGCCCGCGGCGCGCCCGGCACCCACATGGCGCTCCCGGTGGTCGGTGAGGCCGCGAAGCGGGACCGGGCCCTGCAGCCCCGCCGAGGCCCGCGTTCCGGGATCACCCCCCCACACTGCCTCCCCCGCGGCCTGGGCCGGCCGCCCGTTAC
>VXBB01008142.1:35290-46573 GCA_013399915.1 Illadopsis cleaveri
CCCTTGGGCTTTGCTGCTCTCCAAGCTTCAGGTTAATGTCAATGTCCACCCTGGCATGTCATGTGTTGTAGCAGTGTGGGACACATCTCAGGTCAAGGTCTTGCCTTTTGTTTGGTGCACATGGGGTTGCTGATACCTGTTGAGGGCTTGCAGAATGAAGGGGCTGTGATCCATAGGGGCAGGGTTGTACACAGCACATGGGAAGGTCCCAGGCTGTTTGCCCAAAGAAGCTTGTGGCTCTGGCTGCTGGTGTTTACACCACAGTGGTGGAGCAGGGACAGGAGGAAAGGTGCTCTGGTTGTTCCTCAGCTGCGGCAGCTCCTCGCCTGACATGTTTTGTGGCTGCTGATTCCATCCAAAACGTGAACTGCAGGCATGGTGCTCCTTCTGCCTCACTCCAGAGCAGGGTGAGATGGATGGCCAGGGACAGGACCCTTGTGACCCCCAACAAGTGACTCTGATGTGTCTCATGGGTCAGAGCATTGGCTGAAAGTGCAAGTCATGTTTAGAAGGATAATCTTCATGGCCCAGTTCAGAAGCTGAGCTGAATTTTGTGAGCTGTCAAAAGAGCTTCAAGCCCTCTGCCTCCTGGAAAGAGCCCTGGGAGCACCACCTGGACTGAGCAGAGAAAGGAATATGGAGGAAGTGGAGGTGGGGCAGGGCAAGGCAAGAGGTAGATGGCGATGAAAGGTGTTAAGGGACAGTGAGGAGAGAAGGTGGGAGCATTGGCAGAGAGAGGCAAAGAGGGAGCAGTGAAGGGACAGAGAAAGGGGTTCTTATTTCCAAGGGAAGATGAGTCAGGGAAGGGAGGTGGGAAGCAAAGGAAAATCTGAGGAGGGACAGAGAAGCAGAGGAAATGGCGAAATTAGCCTGGGGAGATTTGCTCAGTGAGGCCCCTGGTTGGGCAGCTCTGGGTGTGGAGGGGATTTCCAGGTGCTGCTCCACGAGGAATTGAGTCACAGTAGATCTCACCACGTGTGGGAAATGTCCTGGGCTGCAGCCGGGAAGCACTGGAGGCAAAATTGTCCCTGGTCTGTGCCACTGTCCTCTGCCCAGCCGGTGGGCTCAGGCTTTGCAAGGACAAGGAGCTGCTTTGGGAACAGTCTGACTCAGGAATCCCGTTTCATTCTCCTCCCCTCTGCTTTGTTTTGCTGTTCTATCCCCCCTCCTCCTTTTTCTTTGTCTGCTAATGCACAGCAGATGGGAGGAAATGCCATTTTAAATGCCACAGCATCCTGATGAAATGCGATGGGTTATGGCAATCTCGGATGAATCATGGCATTGTTTTGTGCACACGGCCCTGCTGCTGCTTGGCCTCGCCTGGGCAGCTTTCTCCCTTCAGCTTTGCAAGTACACTGAGGGTTGTTCAGGCATCCCCACCAGCCTGGTGGCAGGTGCCCTCCCCGACCTGGGTGTCCAAGTGGCATTCATCAGTTTCACCAGCCGCATTTCTGGAGGCCAAATCAAGCCCATGACACTTCGCCAGTGGTGAAACCAGTGTTCAGTTTTGAAACATCTACTCCACATTGCCTTTGGGGACTTCAGGGGTTAAATGATACTCTGTTCTCATGTTATGTTCTTAGGATTTTTGCACAAGGTGGAAGAACAAGATCAAGCCTGACCTGGTGAATCACAGCCCTCCACAGCACGTCCAGCTTACCCCTTGGCCCCTCTGGAAAGCTGTGTCCTCACACCTGCCTCCTCCTTGGCCCCACAGCCAGGATGGACTCACAGAGCCAAACCTGAGGGCTGTGATGTGGGCACTTGCTGTTGAGGCTTTGCTTGGGGTGATCAGATCATTTCCCCTAAGCTATGAGGCAGGCATCAAATAATATTGACTCACTCCCTGGCAGTTTGCTGCCAGATGAGAAGGAGCAGCTCAGAAGTGAAAAGAAAAATATTAAAAAATATACATACACACATATCCCAACAGCTCCATCACCGGAACTCAGAGCGACCCCGCCCTTTTAGTTTCAAACTAATTAACTGGGGGGAAAAAAAGTCACCTCTAAGCCCGTGGAATATAAAGCAGTCTTTTAAATTTGGTAGCTGAAAGAACAGATTTGAGAACTCCAACGAGCAGAAGACATGACATTAACATTTCGTTGCAATATGCTTAACAACCTCGATTGGAAGTGTCTCTCTGGCTGTGTCTCACTGCCTGTGTATCTGCTGGCGTGGCAGTTATTCAGCGCTGGCACTGAACATCAAGTAGCATTAAGCCATTTAATTTCTCATTTTTTTGGGAAGTGGATCCAATGTACATCGATGCAGTGAGCAGAAGGGCTGTTATTATTAATCAGCCCCCAGCCCAGCCCTGCTTTCCCGCAGGCTCTTGCTCCCCTTTGTAAGCCTATCCCTGTTAAAAGGCCTGGCAGCCTCGTGTGCAGCACGGCCAACACCAACAGCCACAACAGCTCTGCTGTGTTGATCCAGGGCTCAGCAGCTCTACCTGGGAGGAGAGGGAAGGGGCTCTGTTTGCCTTCATGAAGCCAGGGATCTGGGGTATTATTTTTCTCCCATCGGGCATCCTTTGCTGCTCCAGCTGGAGTCCAAAGGCATGCAGCAGGAAAAGGAGGGGAAGGAGGCAGCAGGGGGAGGCAGGGGCTGCTTGTGCCGGGGTCGTGCTGTGGACCTGAGCTGTGGTTTGTGTACTTCCAGCATCCTGAGCTTCCTCAGCTCCATTCTGACCAGAGCAATACTCTTGCTCCTGGTTAAGTGCCACAATCTGAGACTGAGACAGGAGGAACAATCCCTTGCTTTTCAGCAGTGAACTGCCCCACTGCTGTGGCTGTATCCTATTACTTTGCCTCAGGACAGCTGGCTCTTGCTTGTGCTCCCACCAGACCAGCAGCATTTGCCCCCCAGCCTGGCAGTCTCTGTCCCACAGTCCCTGACCACAACCACCACCTGTAGCCAGCTGGTTTGCTCTGAATTCTCCCCTGTGTAGAGTCTGGGAGGCTGGGAAAGAGAGGAAGGCTTGCTGGGAAGGCTCAGCAGGATGGATCACCCAGGGGAGGATCACTGTGAGGAGCATCACCGTGCAGCAGCATGTCCCACCACCCTCCCTGTGGCACCATCCTGGTGGGACACAGTCATGTGCCAGCAGTGGGGATGCAGCAATCAGAAAACAGGGTAAAAAAGAGAGAGAGAAAAAAAGTAATAATTTAGGCGTCTCTTTTTGAGGATTTCTGCTTTGTACATTAGCCTCCCTTCCTGGTCCCCTTGTGCCTGAATGTGGCTGCTGGGCATGAGAGAGTGCCATTAATGGGCTCTTGATGTGTGTTTATTTCGTTTAGCACATCCTGACAGCCTCAGAGATGTTCATTGCGCTGATTGCTTTCCCTGCTTATGAAGATGGAAAAAGCCACAGTGGTTAAGGGAGTGGAGTGGACAGATGCCAGATGCATTAGTGCTCTGGGCAGTCATGGAAGGCTCCTTCCTTAGGAGTTCTGCCTCAGGAGGAGGAGAGTTGAGAACAACACGGCTTCCCCAGGACCTGCATTCATTGACCAAATGGCTGTGGGTTGAGGGGGGACCCCACAAGGGACATGACACACTGCAAGGGTCTACCCTGCTCTGGCAGGGCTCAGTCTGAAGGCAGGGGAGACTTGTGTGAGCACATCCAGCATAAGCCTTGCCTCGTGTCACAGTGCTGCCAGCCCTTCCTGATGCTTGTGGCCTGAGCAGCCAGGGGTGGGCAGGGCAATGGTCCTGCTCACAGCATCCTCGTCCTCTACAAGTGTGAGTGGTGAGCCAGCCTGACTGGCTGCAGCCCAAACCCTCTGACCCTGCCCAGGCAGCCACAGAAGGGTGGGTGGGTTACCCAACACAACCTCTGCTCTCTGTCAGCACAACTCTGCCTGTTGTCTGCCAGACAAGAAGGTGGGCAGGATGGAAAGCTCATGCTCCTGGTACCCAAACCTGTCTGCTCCTGGGCTTCCCAGGTGAACTGTGAGGAACTTTGGCTCTGCTCAAGTGGGACACAACACCATGCTGGCTCCAAGCACATTCTCCAGATGGATGTAACGTTGATGTACCAGAAAAACTCAAGTTTTGAGGCAGGAGCAACATGTACACATGCGTTTGTGAAGAAGTAACATGTGGGGGGCCCAGGTTTGGACCTGCACTTATGGGGACAGCCAAGATGGGCTTCTGTAGCAACATTAGTCCCTGTTGTCCCTGCCTTGCTGAGGGGGCAGCATGGCCAGAGATGCCCGTTTATCTGTGTATGACAACAATACACAGGAATTGCAAACAGATTTTTGCCTTATCTTGCTCGAGGGTTGTTGCAGTACAAGGATTTATTTTGGCTTTTCTGCCAAAAAAATGTGTGCAGAGATTCCACCAAAGCACATATATATATGTTTCTCTTGGAAACAGAAGAAAACCATTATCCGAAAAAGCCCTGCACTGTTATTAATCTCTGGGGCTTTATCCAAGTTTCATTAGGAATCTGGACATACTTGAAATGGCTTTCAGATAAAGCTGAATGAATCTCTCTCTCTTTCAGAGGCTGATGCGGCTTAATTTCCTGGCTGAGATTTGGGTGGGTTGGGAATTGGGTAGGAGATTTTCAGCCACCTAAACCGGGAAGGAGGAAGTGCCTTAAAGCAACCCAGTCTGAACGACTCGCAGGCACTTTCCGTGGCTTGCCGGGAGCACGGGGTGAGCAGGGATGCCTTGGCTGAGGGAAGCTCTTCCTTGAACTTGAAATTGCCTTGGAGACTCCTGACTCATGGGGCAAGAGAGCTGAGAGAGCCTGTCCTCCAGGGGTTGGCAGCCTCCCCTAATCCCTGGCAGCAAAAGGCCAAAGCCGGGATGCTGGAATAAGGAGGATGCTGAAGGCACCCCCCTGCCTTCCCTGGACCAGGGGTCCTGGATGTGGCCACCTCAAAGCCACAGCAAGCCTGCCAGCCACAAGAGGGTGACAAAGTGCCATCCTGTGCTGTAGTGGCCCTGGACAAACCCAAAGGTGTCCCGGGCTGGCAGAGGACAGCAGTCTCCTTTGGCAGGCAACCAGAGACTCTTGGAAAGTCCTTGATGAAGTCCTGGATGGGAGAGAGTGCTGGCTGGAAATGGGCTGCTGGTACTGAGGAGCTGGGGACTTTTTATTCCACCTAGCTTTAGTTAGCATCAGTTCTGGCATCAGCAAACCATTTTTGTTGCCAAAAGGGGGGAGAACTCCCCAAAATTGCTGTAGCAGACAGGGAGAGAAACCTTGCCCTTGCTCCCCCTTGGTGGTCTAATGTGAAACCCACGTTTTATAGTAATTTTGGAAAAACAGAGAGCTGCTTCATGTCTGTCTTTTGTGCTCATGGAGAGCTTGTGGCCAGCCAAACTTGCACCTCCCTGTGCTCCAAACATGCTGGGGCTTGGAGACACAGATTGGTGGAGGAGCCACCTGAACTCAGGTAAGGTTGGGATGGAGGCAGCTTGGTGCCACTGGAAAGGATGCTCCAGGAGCATCTGTGCCACCTGAAGGGATACTGAGAATGAAAGATGCTCCTGTTCCTCTTCTTTCTGCCTGGGATGTCCCCAAGGTGCCAGTGTGTGGTCACCTTGGACATGTCACACCTCACACGCTGCAGCCTTCTGTATGTCCACAGCCATGTACTCCTGGTTATCTTTTGGCCCTATGGGGACTCTGTTGCTGACCCCAATCCTTGTGGCCTTCCCTGGGGAGAAGCAGTGGTCCCTTCTGCCTCTTCTCTCACCCTCTGAGACGGTAGCATTGCCCATGTTGTAGTGTGGTCAGGGACTGGGGCGCTTCCTGCTGGATCATCTTTGCAATTCTGCTTCTAGAAGGACAACCCGTGCTTCTGAACAGCTGCCCGGGGCACTGTCCAAGATAGAAGATTGAAGTGCTCTGGGAGGTTTCCAAGGCGGAGTCTCATCCTCCCTCTGTCCCAGGAGGCTGGGGCAGTGGGTGTGGGCTCCACAGCATCTCCGGCCTGGAGCGCCAGCCAGCTCCCTTGCAGCTTCATCTGGGCTGGGATGGGGAGAGCCCGCAGTGCAGCAGACAGGAGGGTGGATCTGCCAACCTCTGATCTTATCTGCTGCTGAGAGTGGCTGGTGGGGGCTGGCCCTGCCTCCCGGGAAGGTCGGGCTGCCTGGCCGGAGGGCTGGGCAACATTTTCCCACGGAGTGTGAATTTGTTTTACCCCTCACGCTGTTGCAGGAGTGCACTTATGGATATGGTATATTGGGATGTATATTTGCAAATCCCCTCGCTCCTAACTGTTGTTTATGCTGTTATTGGTAAAAAGAGAAGGAGACAAAGGGATGATTGCCCCCTAAGTGCTTGGGGAGGTGCACGTGTGCCAGGGACATGGGGTGATGTGAAGGAGGGTGTGTGCCTGAGTAACACAGGCTTTTTCTGGCAGCTGCAACTTCTTCGCTGAGTTTACACTCTAAGGAGATTCTTCTCTGTTCTCTTTAAATACTAGAAGTAATTAGAAGCTGCTTATGAGTAATTGCTTGGACTAAGCAGTCTGGTTTCATTTAAGTGGTCGGTATGGAATGCCTGATGGTTTGGTAGAGAAAAAAAAGTAAGAAAGGCTCTTTTAGGCTTGCAGGAGCTGCCATGGGTTTAAAGCTCACCTTTCCTCACCCATCTGGGACTGTGAAGACCTTCAAGAGGGAGGTGGGGGAAAACATTTTCTCTCATGAGAAGGGTGAGGAAGGTGGAATAGGGGCTGGTCATGCCGAAACTAATGGGGCCAGGGTTTTTCGGTGAGGGACAGCTGATCCCACGCTTACCTTCAGTCCCAGAGCAACATACAGGAACATTTTCTGCCACTCCCCAAGGCAGAACTGTGAAAGCCTAAAGCCAATGTTAACGACCGGCTTGCAACACGCTGGATTTTACCGACCTCAGTGAAAATTGTGACAATAAATCTGCCTCGGGCTCCAGTCGTTAAGTTGTCCTCAATACCACAAAAATCCCTGCAGATTTCGTGTTTACTTTGGCCCTGCAGATGCCGTGCTCCGTTACAGTGTTAATGGCAAGAGAGATTTTCGGGGCCTTGGACGCGGCGGCGCGGGTTTGGATGAGCCGGCGCGGGGAGCGGATGGAGGGAGCAGGCTCCGTTTGGTGCCTTCAGCACATTTTATCAGCTTATCCGATCCGTAGGCAGATGAAACACTGCAAGTCAGGCGGGGTGAGAAGAGATTTCCCAACAGGGTAAGCAGGCATTTGGAGACAGGAGGAGTGTGGGAACTGCAAGGGAGAGGAAGGTTTGGGACCTGGGGCTGGGGAAGGCTCTGTTCCCTTCTGGCAGAGAGCTCGGGCTGAGGGGCAGGACCATGTGTGTGGCATCCCCTTGCACAAGCTCTGCATTTATCCCACTCCTCGTGCTGGAGGCACATGCTGATGCATCCCAGAGACCATCCTGGAGACGTGATGCCGAGGAGCGGGACCAGGGCTGACCTGCGCAGCCGTTCCCACGTTATCCTCGCATCCCTGGGCTCTGGTCACCTAGCAACTGTGCATCACATCGCAGGCAGCCTTAAATAAATGGTGTTCAGCAGGGCCATGAACCCTGCCGGGCCCCACATCCGCATCTCCACTGCTGCAGCCTCGGCTCTGGCAGCTCTGCAGTCGCCAGCACAGTCTGTCATGTGCTGCCAGGGCAGCTACATAATCCGTGCTCATGCTTTCCCCTTCCCAAATCCTCTCCATCCTCCCGGATTTAAGCCAGTCCAGTGGCACCTGGCACACTGGGAGCCACTTTCAGCATTTCTGAGAATCAGCTTCTCCCAGGGCGGGATCCCAACCCTGTCTTGACTCGGATCATGGGACTGAGCTACATCCCCTGTTTTCATTTAGCTTGGTGTTTAGGGGAGCTGAATATGGGTTATACCATTCCATTTATAGTTTTAGCAAAGCATGATTGGATTTTGTTCCAGTCATTTTTTATCTTGACTAAAATGTCGGTTTTGAAGACCTATTATTAGCAATTTTTTGTATAGCTTCTGGATTACTGCAGATAATCATGAATCACCCTCTGCAGTATTGATATAGGTACTCTAAGCCTCCCAACAACCACCCTGTAAGTTATGCCTGCAATTGCAAGCAGAAAACCCTCGATGGCAACGGGTGGGATTGGAATATGAGGATGGTGCTCCAGATCCAGTGTCTGCAGAGCACATTTCTCCAACATCCTTGTTTGTGGCAGGAGTCCTGGTACCCATGCTGTGGTTCAGCTCCAGCTCCCAGTTCCAGCCTGGGACTTTGCTTCCAGCCCCTTCCAATCCCTTCTCTACATTTGTCCTGCTTGGTGCCCATGTTTCCTTACATGGTCTCCCAGTGCTGGGTTTGGTGCTTTCTGTTTAGGAAACTGCATTTCTTTGCTTGATCCGGTGGTTTTACTGGTGCCTGGTGGGCATCTGCCTGCACTGGAGTGAACAAAGCTCACCCTGACCCATGGCTCCAGGAGGAGGCCACTCCAGGCTCCTCTGCTTGGGAATCAAGTTACTTGCACCCATCATAAAATCTTAGAATCATTAAGTTTGGAAAAGCTGTCTAAGATCATCACATCCAAGCATTAACCCAGAACTGACAGTTTCACTCCTAAGCCATGTCTCTAAGCACCAAATCTGCATGTTGTTTCAACGCTTCCAGGGATGGTAATTCCACCACTTCCCTGGGCAGCCTGTTTCAATGCTTGACTAGCCTTTCAGTGAAGAAATTTTTCTCAACATCCAATCTAAACCTCCCCTGGCACAATCTCATCCTGCAGAGTTTGTCTGCAAATGCCATGTGCTGCCTCTGAGGAATCACTCTCTGAGTTTTCTGTTGGAGTGAAATACTCCAGTGCTCTCCTCAGTAAATTCAGCTGAGAGAAACTGGGTTTTTTTCTCATTATTCTGCTCTGTTTCCCATTCAGGAGGGAGGAATACAAGCTCCAAAGTTTAATCCTAGATTTCTCTGCTGACTGAGCTCACTGCACGGCCAGGAAAGGAAGCACTGCTTGGCTTTGGGCATGGCTGATACAGCATCATGGTTGTCCTGGACCTCTTCTCTGCTACATTAAGGTCCAGAGGGTGTCTGGGTTTAAACCAGGGCCTTATGGTTTGACTCCTCTTGGGAAGCAATAGCAGTAACAAGGCTGCTGTGTTACAAACCCAGGGCGAAGGGAAACGTGGGTGCTCAGCATTCAAAGCTTCATTCCCCCATGTCTTGCTTTCCACCCCGCTAAAATGTCTGTGGGCACCCTGGGCCTTCGAAGAAACTTCAAAGGAGGCAGCACACCCTCTTCTGTTAGCACTGAAGACTGATGAATAATAGAGTGGACCCACCCACTTGTACTTTAATCTGTCATGTTCTATGGAAATTAAGCCTTTCTCTTACAAGAAGGCAATTTGTGCTCTTGGCATCCTGGGTGAGAAAGAGCTCTCATCTCCTGCTGGATTATTGATACCTTTTGTATTAAGTAATGCAGTGTCTAACTGGGCTCTTTGCCTGCTCTGAACCACTCCCCAGACAGCGCTGAACAGCACAGAGACCTTTTGAAAGCGGGGGAGTGGGAGCTTCCAGTGCTTGTGCCCAGGGCTTGCTGCTGTCTGCAGGGATGGGGTGGGCAGAGAGGAACTGCAGGGTCTGGCTGGACGTGCTCCTTGCCTTTTTCCTGCTCCAGCAGCTCGGTTGTGGACAGCCTTGATGTAAAACTCTTTGAAATGCCCCTCCTGAGCTTTCTGACTTTGTCCCTTACCAGGATGGAAAACAACCTTAGTGCTGGGGAGCAGCAGCATCTCTGCCATGGTCCCCTAGAGTGCTGAGGAAACACTTCCTGGATAAACAGGCATCTGTTTGCCCGAGGGGGGCACAGGTGCGAGCCCTGCTGGCACGGGCAGGTGTGTTTTCCTTGCACTGAAGTGGGGTTATAAACAAGCAGGGCGCTGAGGCCATCCTGCCCTGCCCTGCTGTGAGCTCAGCGGTGAGAAAAGGCTCCTTGTCTGGGGCAGGCACCTGAGCCAAGCCAGGGAGTGCTGGGCTTCATCTTCCTGGTCCTCCATGCCTTGGCTCGGGGCAGCAAGCAGAGCTCTGGGTGGGCACCCTGCCCACTGGCCTTCGCATCTCCTGCCAGCCCAAACCCACCAGCTGCCTTTGAAGAGGTTGCACCTGAAAAGGGAGATGGAATTTAAGAGCAGGCAGGAGCCCGGAGGCTGCCCAGCCCTGGGGAGAGGACGGCCAGTCCCTTGCTCTGCTGTGGCTTGGGAGGAGAGCCAGGACCCTGGTGGGGTATTAGGAGGACATGGAGGGGCTGGGGCTGCTCCCATGGACCCAGAAGTTTGCTGGGCCCCTGCATACCTGATGGCCATGGCTGCTCCAGGAGGGAAGCCTGTTCAGGGACTCCACCAAAGGTGCCAGCTTGCAGCCTGGAATGGCTTTGGGATGGGGAGACATTTGCCAAGCTGGTGCTGGGAAGAATTGCTCTTTCTTTCCCAGCCTGGATGAGCCTGAAAGTGATGCCAGCACCTTGCATACTTTAAGGATTGAGGAGTTTCTGTGTCTCCCATGATAAACTGTGTCAGGAATGAAGGTGGGGGAGTCCAAAATCAATAAGCTGGGGAAGCCAGTGTCAGGGTCACATGGCAGTGCTGCCAGAAGCCAGCTATGCTAAATGCTTAAATCCTTCCTTCCGCTGCCTTGGGACCTTCTCTGCTTCAAAGAGAGCCTTCCGAGGCCAGGAACTGCTGACTCTTTTTTAATGTATTTTTTTTTTAGCCAGGCTCAGTCCTTCTGGAAGGTGAGTGTGTTAAGGGCAAAGTCCACTGCAGGAGCCTGAACCATGAGAGCCTGACAGGACCAGGCCATCCCTGTGTGCCCACATGCTCTCTGTCTTCCATTAAACACTGTCACACCTGGGCAGGTTCCTCATCTCCAGCCTCTCCTGCCTGCAAAGCCACACTTGAGTTGCTTCCTGTCACCCTCACCAAAACGTGGGGATCCACATCTCAACACATCCCTGGTTCACAGCAAAGGGAATTCTCCATCCAGACTGCTAAGCCACGACATGAGCCCTGGGGCTCTGCCATGAAGCTCCAGTGGAAATCACCTTGCTTCAGGGGAGAGCTGAATTTTGGGCTTGAGAAGAGGGAGCAGGACGAGGCGGGAGAGCACCCAGGCGGTGTAGAAAGCTTGCCATAAGGCATGGGAAGGAGGGAGCAGTGCCAAAACCATGGGCTCCTCTCCAGCTCTTCAAAGCAAGTCGTTAGAGAGAGGAGAGGAGAGGAGAGGAGAGGAGAGGGGGGGGGAGGGCAGCGGGGGGCGGAGAA
>VXBB01008142.1:46606-58563 GCA_013399915.1 Illadopsis cleaveri
CAAGTCGTTAGAGGAGAGGAGAGGAGAGGAGAGGAGAGGGCAGTGAGCTGCAGTTTCCCAGAGGGCGGAGAAAGACAAGGGAAAGAATATTATGTGAAGGAAGGGAAGCTGATGGACTGAAGTCTCCTGAATGAAAGGGAAGGAAGAAAACAAACATGAGCAGGAAGGCGTATAAGTCATTTCACAGGAGGATTTGCAGAATCATTGAGATGCATCATCACAGTGACCAAAAACAGAAGAAAAATTCCTTACCCTAAGGGGAACTTTTCTTATTCAGGGCTTTTTTTCCTATTTTGCTGGTACTGCAGGACCCGGAGAGGAGGAAGGGTAGCAGCAGCGTTTTGATGGGGACCAAACCCTGGCCAAGCCCAGCATGTGTTGTTAGAGGCTATGGTTTACATTAGAAAAGGCTCTAATACTGTGCTACGGCATCCAAGTGCATTTTGATGGTGTTGATTATTTTCAGCTGCTCAAATGGTGTGAAATACAGGCAGGGAATTTACAAAAAAAGACCATTTGCCTTCCAGAAAAAAAATCCAGAGCCCCTGTCAGAGGGACAGCTGATGCTCTCCTCTCTGCTCCATAACGTGCTGCCCTGGTGGTTTTGGCACCCTGTGCCACGGCGGCTGTTGCACCGCTCCTCGTCCTGTCAGCAATGATCAGGGTTGCATAACCAGGAACTGATGCAGATTTGCTGTTTTCTCCTCCTCTGGCTCCAGCTCCCAGAGACTGAATTATGGCATGTTCAAAAACCTCTGAGTTCCCCCAACCCAAACCCTATCCCTGTAATCTGGTCGAGGTCTTGCCGCAGCGGTTGTCACTAGAAAATTGGTTTCTATCCACAGGGTCCATGTGGCCAGAGGCAGAGAGGTGCTGGGCTCTGTGTGGGAAAAGTGAGGTCCTAGAGGGGGAAAAATAATATGGAGGGCTGCTGGGGAGGAGGCAGGTCCTGGCACTGCCTGGCAGAAATGCTGCTTGTCTGAAATGCACCAGGGAGGGAAGATGGTCCTTGGGGATACCCCTGGAGGATAAGACAGTGGGGCGCAAAGAGTGCTCATGACAGGGAGAAGTCCAGGACAGTCCATTCACCAGGTTGAGGGCATGATGTCTGGGACCACCTGGAGGCTCCCGAAGTCCATGGAGAGGCACTCACTTCCAGCCTCATCTTCTCCTTGGGCTTGGGACTGGCAATGCCTCCAGCCTCTTTCCTTCACCACAAATTACCTGGCCAACCCCTTCTATCAGCCTCTTCCCCCCTTTCTAGACAAAACAACCTTTCCCCATTCCTGGGACTGCTCCCTTCTTTTCCAGACTTGCCTAGGCTCTTTCATCCTGCCAATAAAAGAGTAAATGCATCACACGTTGGCCAGGGAGAGTGGAAACCCTTAAACATCTAAGAGGCGAGAGCGACAAGAGGTGTTTTTTCGAGGCTCCCTGATGCCCTGTTAGGTCAAATGTCTTGCTCTGAAGCAGGAGAGAGGGGACTTATTAAAAACCTTTCTTTTTTCTGATTTTTAAGGTCCTGTTTCAGCAGGCCGGAGGCCGAGGCGTGAGTGGGGCTGTCGAAGGGGAAGGGCAGTGAGCTGACGGCGTGCAAACAGATTGTGCAATATTTGCCTTGCACAGAGCTCCCATTGTAAAGCCTGGGAGTTCTGCTTCCAATAAATCCCCTGCCATAATGCCCCATTGATGGCAAGAGAAAGGCAGTATTGAGCGCTGAAACAGCTATGGCCCCAGGAAGGGTTAAAAAATAAAGAAAAGGGGGGGAAAAAAGTAGAAAAAAAAGAAAGATTTGAGGCTTAGTTTTAAACTTTGCTGTGTGGCCCTTGTGGCAGATCGCAGGCACAGAGAAATATGTGGAGCCTGTTTGCATAACCCCATTTGCAGCGAGCACTTTCAGAGCCAAAACGCAAGTGCGGCCGGAGCCGGGGGGCAGTGGGGAGAAAAAAGCAGGAAGGGCTGTATTTATTTTCATTCTTGCCCCAGGCCACATAAAATTAATAATTTAAGAAAAAAAAAAGGGAATAATTAAATATTTGGTCAGAGAACCAGCTGTGCAAATGTGAAGAGCTGTGCCAGCTGCAAGGACATGGAGGGCTTGGTCCAGGCACTGGGTAGGGTTTGATGCCTCGCAGGTCATGCTCCTGGGTGTAAAAGCACCAAAAAGGAGCATTTGGGGCTTTGGCTGGTGACTTTACCCTGGCTACTGAGTGATTGTTCAGCATGGGGAGCTTGGTTCCAGCTGGGAAGGGTCTGCAGGCACCTGGAAGGGCGGGGCTGCGGTGCAGGTGGGTGATGCTCTGCCCACAGAGCTGCTGCCGGCCCCACATCCAGCACCCAGCACACTTGATGGGCCTCCACATCACCCTGAACTGGTAACGCCACTGCAGACCAGGCTGGGAGGGAGATTCAGTGTCTTTTGTCATAGCAGCTGATGTGACAGGGAAGAGCAGGGCTGTCCTTGCCAGGGCAGATGCAGGACCAAGCAGGCAGGGTCTGTTGGCTGGCTCAGCACTCATGGCTGGGCCGGCTGCCAGGGGAAATCTCCCCATTGTGCAACATGCTGGAGCTCTCCAAGGAAGCTCCTGGCTCCTGAGACATCTTTGAGTGAGGCTGGACGAGTCACTGCCTTGAATTAGGAGCGGTTGAGGGGTTGCCTGCAGGGCCTGAGTACTTTTTCCATCCCTAGACCTTGTGATGCATTAATCACTCTCAGAGCAGCTGTGCAGACAGCTTAAATCGTCCTGACCCCAAAACTCCAGACTTGTCATTTCTTCCTTCTCCTCCCTGCTAGCTGCTCCCTCCTCCTGCCTCCTGTCATGAAACCAGCGGGGCTGGTGACAGGGTCCCATTGCACCCCATTTCCTGGGATTCTAGAGTGTTTTCACTGTACCCCTTGCTGCTTTTCACCCTTCTATCATTTCTTGGAGGAGCACCCAGAAGGTGTCCATGTGCTGCTGAGACCAAGCCAGCTGTCCCTGAACCTTCTGAGCAGGGTCACTGCCAACAAATTCACTATTTATTCACCCTTTGGCTCTTGGAAAAGCTCCCTCAGCTGAGTTAACCCTTCTGTTTCCTCCCCAGACCTGGGGCCAGCTTGGACCCATCACTGATTTAACTAAGCTGGCTGCCCTGGCTGTCACAGAAGGTCCCCTCCCCATGTCAGCATGTGCCCATGTCCCTGCTGTCACCTCCTTCCCTCCTTTCAACCCTCTGAGCTTTGGCCACTGACAACAGCTTAAACTCAGGATGACTCTCTCAGACTGTGCATCCTCATCCTAAGGGTGTGAGCTGGATATGACCTACCACACGGCTGTGGAGCAGCAAATCCACACACCCAGGAGGTGCTTGGCTCTGCTCTTGCTCCTCAGAGGTGGGATCCAGCCCTATTCCTTGTAGGTGGGCTCCAGACCCACTCCTGTGGCCACACATCCCTTCTGCTGCCCCTTCCTGCACCTCCCTCCTGCTCATCCTTTGGCCCCAAGCAAGACATAGTTTATCAGTGATCTCTGTTGCCTTGAGCACAGTTTCTCTGCCGTGTCTCAGGCTTGACATCTTCAATTTCCTCTCTCATCTGTAATACTCACCCAAGTGGACCATTATTTATTATTTGGAAAGAGCTCTGATTACAGTCCCTGGCGATAACTCTGTGTCTGGTTCGAGGTGTGTACAGAGACCTGTATACAGGAGAACACAGGACCCACGAGACAGGGATCCCCCACCTCTATTTTCCTTCACTCAGGTCCAGGTTTTTCCAAGAGGAGGACATTGTTCAAAACTAAAGGTGTTGGGGAAGAAAAGGGAGGCAAGTGGTGGGAAGGAGCGAGGGAAAGGGAAAAGAGAAGTGGGTGGAAAAAATGAGATATGAACCCCTGGGGATTAATCAAACCTCACTGAAGGGCTTAGCCCAGCCCTTCTGAGCTGTTGAGTGAGCAGGGGTTCCTGCCAGCAGGGAAGAGTACAGAACACAGTTATCCATCCCTGCCTCCTGCTCCCATCCCCTGCACCCCTCCCTGAGCTCCTGCAAGCCCCTGAGCCCTGGCTGAAACTGGCTCTGTCCTGGTCCTTGTCCTTGACCCCATCCTCTCTGCTTGTGTCTAAAGCTGGGAGGGAGAAGCCCATCCTCCCTTTGCTGTTCCTGGGAGTCCCTGGGAGTGTGGAGCCTTGTGATCCCTCCTCCCCACTCCTCCATGGTGTCCGGGGTCCTAGGGAGCAGGCTGGCATGGGGCAGGGGGGACACCTGGGGACTGGAGGGTCAGTGGAAGGACAGGGAGTGTGGGAGGAGCCCAGGGAGGGGACCCAGAGAAGGGGATCTGGGAGGAGAACATGTAGAGGTCCTGGAGCCATCTGTCTCATCTGCTCTTCTGAGCCAGCTCTGAAGGCAGAGCCCTCCCAGACCCCTAGTGAGCCCCCACCAAAGCTCTGTAGTTGTAAAGGCAGGTGGGGTGGCTGGGATGGGGACTATTGGGGTGCCCAGTAGTGCCTCAGGGCCCCACCATTTTGGGACTGCAAACAGCCACAGGACTCAGCTCCCAGCTCTGACAGGGGGGGATGAATTTTTGTGCTACCAAAATCCCACTTCCTGGGCCATGTCCTTTGCTGGGAAAGTATAGGGGGGACAAGATGCATACTAGGCATGAGGGCTTCCTGATGCCTGATGAATGCTGGCCTGCAGAAGGAATTGCACAGGGCCATTGCTCATCTCTCCCAAAACACTCCCTGAAGTATCAGGGCACTGGCTCCTTATCCCAGGACCCCAAGCTCAGATCAGTACCCCTGCACTGGCAGAAGTCTCTGGTTCCCACCAAACCTTGCCCCTGTCTGGCTGTGACAGTGGTCCTTTGCTGCCCCAGTTTCCCCACTTGGAAAATGGGTGCAGCAGCACCCACCACTCCGTAGGGCTCTGCAAGTCTCTGGGTGGTTTTATTAACACTGGGGCTGTTCAAACAAGTTTTTGCAGCTTCTTCTTGTTCAGGATTTGTTTGGATGGTGATCCTGTCAGTGTGGGCAGCTGGCCCCAGCAATTCCTCCCAGAGATCCAGCCCTTCCCGCTGCCCTCCCGGGCTGGATGCTGCGGGGGCTTCAGCTGAGCATCCCACCAAGGGTCCTGATCCATGTGTCACACGCCTCGGTGCAAGCAAGGAGGGAAGCATCGGTGGCTCAGGGAATGCCACGCTTAGGAGCCTGCATGCTCTGGGGCGTCCCAGCTTTTTGCTGGAGCTGCTGAGCTGGGAGGGGCCAAGCCGGCAGCTCCCCATAAACCTGGCGGCTTAGACCAACTCCTGGACAGATGTTGGGACTCTGACTTGGAGCGGAGCTTGGGAAAAGGAGAGGGCGGCTCTTTGCCCAGAGAGCGAGGAGGAGAGCTCGGCACCCCTGGGCTTGAACTTTAGCACCCTCTTCCGCAGGAGTTTAAAGACGAGGATCGTCCTATCCCGAGCGAGTCGTTTGGATAGCCGGGCAGGCGCAGGGCTGGAGCAGACGAGAAGCCAGCAACTTTCTCTGAGGAGGATTTTGTGGAGCTCTTCATAAAGAAATAACACCAGGGAGAAAACCCCAGGAAGCCAGGAAGTGTTTCCAACGCTCGGGACGCTGGTGAGCGGCTCCGGGCCGCCGCCAGTCCCTGCGAGGAGCCCGTCCTGCCGTGCAGATGTGCGTGATTGGAGCAGAGCGAGGGTTATTTTCCTTTGACTGAAGGCAACCCAGCCCCGGCGGATTAAGCTCTTTGTGTGAACGCGAGTGTGCCTGGATGGAAGCTGCTCCCGCAAAACCAGCTGCGGGGGTTGCAGGGAGCATCCCCTAGGTCCGGGAGCCCTCCTGGAGGAGGGGGAGACCTCCTGTTTTTGTGGCTCTGAGGCAATGCTGGGACAGTAACTCCCTTGGCAGGCAGCACAGTGCTTCGGGATGGCCGTCTATGCCCTCACGGGTTTCTCGCTCGTCAGCCTGCTCAGCTTTGGCTATTTATCTTGGGACTGGATGAAGCCCAGTTTGGTGGCCGACGTGGCCACGGACCCCATGGAGAAACCGCTGCCTCCCACCTTCACCAGGCCACCCCACATCATCTTCATTCTGACCGATGACCAGGGCTACCATGACGTCGGCTATCACGGCTCAGATATCCAGACGCCAACGCTGGACAGGCTAGCAGCAGAGGGTGTGAAGCTGGAGAACTACTACATCCAGCCCATCTGCACCCCATCCCGGAGCCAGCTGATAACTGGCAGGTAAGCCAGCGCCTGCTCACAACCTACTCATGCCCCTCTTTGGTCTCTTCTGTAGGTCTGAGGGGGTTAACCTCAGCTTGCTGCTAGACCGATGCCCTGGTGTATTGGCAGAGGATGGAGGTCCTCCTCTGGATTTCTCTAGAAAGCTTCCTGGGTGAACAGTTGATTTCCACACAGGATAAATAGTGGCACATGGCAAGAGCAAAAATGTGCATGCTGCTGGGTAATGGATGTCACTTTGGGAGAGGGTGGTCTCTTGTTAGGAGATGTTTGGTACTGGGCAAGGAGCTGTGTCCCCAGGTAGTCCCTGACACACTGGCCCTTGGAGATCTGCTGTGAGGCCCCTTAGTCTGTGCTTTCTCTGCATGTGTGTTCAGTTGTTCAGTGCTGCACTGGCCAGCACAGGCTGGATGTTGCTGCATTGCCCCCTCCCACGGTAGCACAGTCAGATGTCCCCTTATCCTGGGCCATTCTGCCTTCTAGGATAGGTGGGGCTTTCTCTGGAGCAGTGATGTGTGGTCAGCACTCACTGGCAGGAGCAGGTAGGACACAGATCTCATCAGTGTACCTCCTGCTGTGGAGTGGGCCCCATGGAGGTCATCTACTGTCTGGGGTGGTGGAGCCCTCCAGAGTCCAAGCAAAGGCCTCCCTTCTCTCCTGATGGTTTTTGAGGGGTCCCAGACATCTTTGCGGTGTGCAAAGCAGGGGAGGACAGGGATGGTGGGGACATTCAGATGGGGCATTCTGAACCCATTGCTTGTGCTGCCCAGTCCTGACACAGCCCAGCCACCTCCCCAGGCTGGCAGCAGTGGGGACAAATGCTGGTGGCATTTTTGTGAGATGCTTACTGAGCCTCTTCTCTGTGTTCTTTGCATCTGATTTTGGTTCTTATGGATGGATGAGGAGCTCCCTGTCCCTGTCAGGGGCTTGCTGCATTGGGTTGGGTTGGGTGACATGGAGGTCTGCATTTGTTTGGGGTCTCTACACATAAAGTACCATCACATCCTCACCTAGTGCTGCTCCTCCATCACCATTGCTTTCCTCTGGCTTTTCTTCCTGGCAGGTACCAGATCCACACAGGACTGCAGCACTCCATCATCCGCCCTCGGCAGCCCAACTGCCTGCCCCTCGACCAGGTCACCCTGCCACAGAAGCTGCAGGAAGCCGGCTACTCCACACACATGGTGGGCAAGTGGCACCTTGGCTTCTACAAGAAAGAGTGTCTGCCCACTCGCCGGGGCTTCGACACCTTCCTGGGCTCCCTGACAGGCAATGTGGATTACTACACCTACGACAACTGCGACGGGCCGGGCGTCTGCGGCTACGACCTGCACGAAGGGGAGGATGTGGCTTGGGACCAGAGTGGGAAGTACTCCACCTTCCTCTATGCCCAGCGTGTCAGCAAGATCCTGGCATCCCACAGCCCCAAGGAGCCCATCTTTATCTACGTGGCCTTCCAAGCAGTCCACACGCCCCTGCAGTCCCCCAAGGAGTACATCTACCGCTACCGCTCCATGGGCAACGTCGCCCGCCGCAAGTACGCGGCCATGGTGACCTGCATGGACGAGGCGGTGAAGAACATCACCTGGGCCCTCAAGAAGTATGGTTATTATGACAACAGTGTGATCGTGTTCTCCACGGACAATGGTGGGCAGACCTTCTCCGGGGGAAGCAACTGGCCACTGCGGGGTCGCAAAGGGACGTACTGGGAAGGGGGAGTGCGTGGCATTGGTTTTGTCCACAGTCCCCTGATCAAGCGCAAGCGTCGGACAAGCTGGGCACTGGTTCACATTACAGACTGGTATCCGACTCTGGTCAGCCTGGCCAGGGGTAACCTGAGCAATGTCCAAGGCTTGGATGGCTATGATGTCTGGCCTGCCATCAGTGAGGGCAAGGAGTCGCCACGCACCGAAATCCTGCACAACATCGACCCCTTGTACAACCATGCCAAATACGGCTCCTTGGAGGACGGCTTCGGCATCTGGAACACGGCTGTGCAAGCTTCCATCCGGGTTGGGGAGTGGAAGCTCCTCACTGGTGACCCAGGGTACAGCGACTGGATACCCCCGCAGACCCTGACCAACTTCCCAGGGAGCTGGTGGAACCTGGAGCGTCTCACTGATGGCCCGAAGAAGTCTGTGTGGCTCTTCAACATCACCGCCGACCCCTACGAGCGCTACGACCTGTCAGAGCAGCGCCCAGACGTGGTGAGGACCCTCCTGATGAGGTTGGTGCACTATAACCGGACGGCCATCCCGGTGCGGTACCCTGCCGAGAACCCCCGGGCTCACCCAGACTTCAACGGCGGTGCCTGGGGACCTTGGGCCAGTGAGGAGGATGGAGAGGACTGGGAAGGTGGCCGGGAGCCCCTGAAAAGCAGGAACAAGAAGAAGAAGAAGTGCAAGATCTGCAAGCTGCGCTCCTTCTTCCGCAAGCTGAACACCAGGCTCATGTCCAACCGCATCTGACAGGACACTCCCCCAGCATCCACCCATCCTGGCCAGGGTGGAGCTCTGGACTGCAGTGCCATGGGGTGAGAGTGAGGGACAAGGACAGGTGGGGAGGTGGCCAGTGGCCTCTTGCTCTCCCTTGCTCCAGGGTTCACTCCAAAACACTTCTCCTCCCTGGCTGGAGTGGTGGCCACAGAGAATTGCACCCAGTGGGTGAGGAAGGTGGATGTGGTCTCTGCTGTGGTGCTTGGCGGTGGTGAATGACTGTGCTGAGCTGGGCTGGCCCTGTACAGCTGCTTCCAAAGAGAGAGACCCCTTTCCTTGAGGATTCTGCAACCAATTATAAGCTTTAAGTGTTGGCCATCACAATGGCAGGAGGAAGCATGAGGGGCTCTGCCTTCACATTAATCCTCACCATTTCCTTCTATTTACTCCTTTGCTCTTGCTCTGGGAACTTGAGGGCCTGCCCCAAACCCAAGACTACATTGGTTTTTTGTGGAGGAATGGATTCCTGACCATGGATGTCAGACCTGAGATCAACATGGCTGGACTAAGTCATGCTGCTACAGTGACCTCATGGGGCTATGGCTTCCCCTGTCCACTGTCTGGGGGAGCTGGGAGCAGCCCTGATGAGGAGCTGTGGCCCATGGAGGATGCTCTCAGAGGACAGGTGGTTCTCTTTGGCCTCACATTTGGGAGGCAGGTTTGCCCCAGGCTCTGGTGGTGCACTCCACATGGGTCAGCCACCCAGCAGAGCCTTTCACCCAAAATTTGCCTGGACAGCCCCCTGATGTGCAGCCGTCTAGGTTCCTCCCTATGAATCCTACACATCCAGCCTGCCAACCACTTGGCACACCTGCCCCTTCCCAGTGCTGGAGCTGTCCCTGTTTTCACATCCCATTGCTAAACCTGGGGCAGAGGGAAAATCTCAAGAAGGTCTCTGCAGAAGCTGATCTGCTGTTTTGTAGCTGCAGGACTTTAAAGCCGCGGTGGAGGACGGAGTAGTGGGGATGTCTCCCACCTGCCAGCACCGTGCCGCATCCCCTCTCTGCAGATGGGCCCTGCTCTCCCAGCAGTGCACACGTGGGGAGGAAAAGGAGGAAAACACCTCCCCATCGTCCCTGTTGTGGGGAGCCAGCCCATCCGATCACCAGGGGCCAGGGAAGCCAGCAGAGCTCCGGGCCCCCGCGCCTCCAGCAGGGTGCGAGCGCACATACATGTGCTCGCAGGAGAGCTGGCGAGGATGGAAGGGGGTAAATAGCTTTAAAATCGTTTTGGATGCATGGTGCATTTCCATTTACACAATGTGTTTTACATTTCTCCCCACAGGTTTCTCTTGGTGCAGCGTGTGTAGGCGAAGGCCCTGCTGTGAATTTTGAAAATAGTTATTTTTGTCTCTGGAAAATGAGGCCCGTTAGGACTTGTCAGCTCTTGGATGAGCAGTGTGGGCTTTCTTTTTTTTTTTTTTTTCTTTCCCCCCCCCTTCTCTTTCTCCCTTGCAAAATAACATTCATTTAAGATCTGTCATTGAAAGATGTGACAATTGGCAGCGTGCACACTGAATACCTTTCAGTGCGCTTTCAAGCCCTGTGTGTGAGAGAGGGATGAGGATGGGAAGAAAATGCAATGACATGTTTGTATTTTTTTTCTTCCTTACTCTTAGCTGGATTATTTGGGGGTATTGGGATTTTCTATAGAAACAAAGGAAAAAAAAAAACCAGCTGACAGCAAGGCAGAAGAGAGGAGGCCTCTTCTTGTAGAGCTGGGAAGGAGTTTGAAAAGCTGGAGTGTGGCGATGTGTGCGCCAGTCCCTGCTGCTCCGTGCACACCCATCATTGTGCCATCCCACCCCGTTGGCTCCCTGCATCCCTGCAGGCACATCCCAAGGACAGGTTTCAGAGGGGACTCAGCTCCTCCATCAGCCCCATCTCCATCCCTGCTCCCTCAGCATGTTGCTCCGAGAGGACTGGTTCCCATGGCATCACCTGGGTGGAGGTGAGCCCCAAGAGGAAGCTCCACATCCTCAAACTACCTCAAATCAGCCAGCCTGGTCCCTGGGGATGTGCACCACCAGCGGGGCTGCGGCTCCAGCTGCCACTTGGCAAAGCCAACCAGTTGCTGAAAATAAAGGAACACTTTGCTGAAGAAGAGGAGGCTGCTGCAGGCAGAGCCAAAGCCAGGGGAGAGCAGGGGGTGATGCTGCAGGAGCTTGGGAACAAATATTGGCTAAGGGAGAGTTGGTGCTGAAGGGAATGGGAGAGCAGGGCTGGACGTGGGGTGGTGACAATGCTCGGGAAACAGCTTTCATTTCCATATTTATATAAATGCATCCAAGTTTAGTCCTTCTTTTTTTTTTTTTTTCTTCAAAAATGGAAATTTCCATGAAAACATGCTTGATTTTTCTCCCTTCCCTTTTACCAACATCCACATGAAAATGTTCGTCTGGTCTCACTTCCTCTTTCTAGGTTTGGATCTGCTGGGCTGATGCTGGGTTTGCAGTCAGCCTGGCCACAGTGGTGGATCTACTGTCATCTGTATTTTCATTAAAAAGAGTTGGATTCTGAATCTTTGCAAGAAGAAACAGCTGAAGGAATATCTTAGTCCCTGAAAACAAAGATGAGAAGTAGTCAGGACCATCTCTGGGTGCTTGGAGAGAGCAAAGCCTTCAGCCTGAGGACAAGAGTTGTCCTTCACCACTGCTTCCAGCTGTGCTGTGTCTGAACATTGGGCTGGGAAAGGAGATGCAGCTGCTGCCACGTGTTCTCCTCATCACAGCAATGTTCATTAATGGTCTGTGCTGTGAAAAAATGCAGCTATGTGCCAAAATCCCATGTTTTCAGAGAGCTGAAGTCCCCTGAGGTTGTGTGTGTGTTCTGGCTGCCAAGGAGTTAATGCAGCTGGAGAGATGCTCAGGCGGTGGAGTTTCCTGCACCCGGGAGATGTGTTTTCACAGACAGGCTGAGGCTCCCTTCCTTCCCAACCTCCTTTCAAAGTGCCTGGCAAGCCTCAGGGAGCTCCAAAGCCCAGCAGGAGCTGGGCATAGGATGGGGGCCTGGGAGGGATGGGGCAGGGGGATGCACCTGGGGCCATCAAGGATGGAAGAGTGGTGGCTGCCTCTGTCGGCATGGACTGGCTGTCTCCACCCTGGCTGTTTCCATCCTGCTGGCTGGAGCGAGTGGGAAGGGGATGGGCTGGGAATAAATGGAGTTGGGATGGGATAGAGATGGGGAGGAGGATAAGAGGAGGGTGGGGCTGGGCTGGGCTGGGAAGGGAAGGGAAGGGA
>VXBB01008142.1:61801-82226 GCA_013399915.1 Illadopsis cleaveri
TTGGGGGGGGGGGGCGGATAAACAGTTGCTGGGGTGACAGCATCCTCCTGCAACATGGAAACCACGGTTTCCATGGAAACCTTTTTTGCCCCAATTATTTTACCACCGCCACATCCTTTAATTTGCCTTTGATAGTTGTATTTTAGATAACCCCCCCCTCTGCAGCAGGTGGGTGACCCCCGGGCAGCCCCCGGGCCGGGTCCCCTGCAGGGCCCTGGTCCCCACGGAGGGCGGCGGGTTTGGGAAGCAGTTGCCCCGGCAACAGAAACAGGGCGTTTCTGGCAGCGGTGGTCACCATGGGGACGGGGATGCTGACGAAGGCTTGTGAAGCTGAGAAGACAAATTGCCCTCATCATTATCTCCGGGCTTGTCAATCAAATATATTCCCTTATTTACCTCAGCGAGGAGAGAGCCCCGGGAGCACACGGAGAGGGAGGGAGCGAGAGGAGAGCTGCTTGCCCCAAATTCTGCACCAGGAGGGAGCATTTCCAGCCCCTCGGGATGGCCACCATCACCTGCAATCGCTTCACTGAGGAGTACCAGCTCTTTGAGGAACTGGGCAAGTAAGTTGGAGATGGGGCTGGGATGCTCAGAGCGGGGTTGTGCCCTGGCTGGGAGAGAGGCTCAGCAGTGATGGGAACTGCTGGAGATGAGGGAAAGGAGATGGGCATGGAGAGAATGCAGAGGGAATCAGAGAGAGCATGCAAGTGAGACGGGGGTTCCCAACCCCAGACCTGCTTCTCTGTCCCTACCTGAGTTCAGGGACTGCTGATGGGTGCTTGGCTGGGGGTTTGGGACACCCCAGAGGTCTGGAGTTGCCTGGAAAGGGCTCGGCTGCCCCTCTTATGGCAAAGCTGTTCCCAGAAAAGAAGGCTGCTAGCTCCCTTGGGAAGTTCTCCAGCTGGGCAGAGGGACAGGACAGCTGAGGAGGAAAGCCAAAGCAGTGGGCACCCCTCACATTTCTTTAGGGAATTTATCTGCATGGATTCACTGGGGCTTGACTAGACCTGCATGAGATCCAGTCTGCCTGGCAGCCCTCAGAGAATCCTGGTGGCTTTTTGAAAGATCCAGGATATTCCCCAGCCCTGTCCCAGTGCAGGTGAGCCACAGCCCTGTCTGCCCCTGCTTTCCTGCGAGGGAGGGCTCAGCTCCTCTGGTCCAGGTGTCATCGCGTGTGTCTGGATCAGTGCATGTCTGTGTGTGTGCAAACAGAACTGCCTCTGCACAGCCAGGGGATCCTGGGGAGCGCTGAGCACCCCAGGGTGGAGCAGGGGATGCCAGGTTCCCCATGTGGAGGGATGCTCCACGTCCCGCCCAGCGTGTGGCTATAGAACGGGTGCAGGAGTGAGCAGACATGTGCCTCTGTTTTGGTTTCTGTGCCTTTTTTTGGAGCTGGTGTGTAAATCTGGGCCGTGTGGCTGCTGTCCCCTCAGAGTGGCTGGCAGTGTTGTGGTGGGCTCAGGGTCCCTGTGCTCCAGAGGGGAAGCTTTGTCCATCTGTAGGCACAGGGATGCTCCAACCCCACAGCCCTGCATCACCCAGGCACAGAGCAGCCTGTGCCTGAGAGTGTGCCCACATGCACGTGGGCGAGTGAAATGGGGGTGAGGGAGAAGGGAGAGGGCAGAGATGGGGAAATGGAGAGGCTGAGACAGGAGGACTTTGTGCTGGCTGGGCTGAATGCTGCTCACAGTCCCCAGCCAAACTGTGGCACTGGGGTGCTGCTACGAAGTGCAGCTCCATGGAGGCAAATGGACCCCCCTGTCCCAGGACACTCACATCCATCCCTGTGGCATCAGGGTGACAGAGAGGGGCTGGTGGACAGCAGGGTATTGGGTTGGGGAGTGGGTGCCTGTGGTGGGGACAGCCCCAGCTGGCACTGCAGGCAAGGGATGGGCACCCGCCGGGGAGCTGGTGGCAAGGTGGGATGTGGGACCTGCTTTTTCCAGACTTTTCTCAGCTTTTCAAGGCTCTAGGGCTTTGTGGTGGTGGCAGGGGATGGGCAGGTGAGGCAGTGGCTGCTCTGTGCCTGTGATGAGGCTGTGGGGCTCTGGTTGGGCAGAGGTGGCTGTGGGGATGTGGAGGGGAGTTTGCAGGCCAGGAGTGATGGGGGAGGACCAGGAGGGCTCCTGAAGGTATCTGGGCTGCGATGCTTTGCTGGGTGGGTGCTGACTGGAGGGCTGAGCACCCAGGCTCCGGGATTGCCTGCACTGCCCAGCACTGTGGTGTAAAACCACCTGGACACATGCATTTTAACAGGGATAAAGGAGCAAAGCTGGCGCAGCAGCTCACCAGCCCCTGAGAGCATCGCCCCTGACCATCCCAGTTCTGGGGTGATGCAGGGGCAGCAGCCCCAGCTCAGTGCATCCCACAGCTTTTCTATCCACTCAAGAGGGCAGGTACAACAGCAGCACTGAGGTGTTCCCGAGTGTTCCCGAGTTAGGGGCTTCACCAGCTTAGCCACCAGCTTAGTGATGTGGGGCTGGTTGGGGATTTTCCACTGGGATGGTTTCCAGCACATCCTGGCACATTCAAAAATCAGCGGTTTCCCACGGGGAAATTTCTGCTTCATGGGCTTAGAGAGGGAAATGAGGGCGAAGTGCTGCACCTCTGCTCTGCTGCGGCAACTGCTCGCGCTGGGAAGTGTCGTTCCTCCTCCGGAGAGATGCTCCCGGTGCCAGTCGGGGTGGGTCTGTCCTGGCAGGGCTGGGTAGAGCCACTCTCCCTGCACGAGACCCTGGCAGGGAGCAGCATCCTGCAAGAATTCAGAGCAGAGAGGGTCCATCTTGAGTTTGCTGTCCCCAAGGGACTGGGGCGGTCTTCTGTGGGGAGCACGGTGTGTCCCCAGCCCGGCTGGCAGGGCGGCAGGTCGGGGTGCCAGGCTGCTGCACCCACCCTGTTTCTCTGCCATTTCCTCGGCTCTCACCCATCCTGACAGCCGGGCAGGTGAGGGGCTGAGATGCCACACATCGAATGGTAGCACCACGGTGGGGCTTTGGGGGCAAGCAGAGATAGAGAGGGAGATCTGCAGAGTGTGTCCGGCAAGGCACAAGCCCTTGGCACATCCCTGCACCTCCCAAGCATGGGAGGACATCTGTCCCGAGCGGGGGACACGGAGCTGGGGAAAACCCACTCCTGCGGCAGCCCCCGCAAAGCTGAGCAAGTGAAGGGCTGCTCCGATCCCCCACGCTTGCAGGAGGGAATCGGGCGGAGGGCGGGGGGCAGCGGGGGGGACAGGGAGAGGATCCTGCCCACGGCCCCCCGGAGTAGGACAAACATGAAGTGCAGCTCCATCGGCGCCTCCAAATCCGCCCCCGCAGCAGGTTCAGGGAGAGGCTGGAGACAATTACCGTGCCGAGCCGTAGGATCAGCCCCTCCGCTCCCGGAGCTGCAGGAGAGGGGGCTTATTAAAAAGGAAAAAAAAAAAATAAAAATGGAGGAACAAAAAATCCCCAGCCCACACTCTTCTCTCTAGAAAGGAGATAAAATGCCTCGGAGGAGGAGGAGGTGTTGAAGAGAGGGAGGGCGGCAGCAGCACAGCCGGGCGCTGGCAGGGAAGGTGTGAAAAAGGGAGAAGCGGAGCATCCTGGTGGCAGAGCCACTGCTTGAGCTGGTGGGGAGGGCCGTAGGGACAAGGCATGGGGTCATGCCTGGCCTAGGGACCAAGTGACAGAGGCTGCAGGGCTGGGGCTCAGCAGTCCCAGGGCACAGGGCTGCAGGGACAGGGCTTGAGCTGGGCTGTGGGTCCAACATCACACTGTGCTGGCAGCCAGCCAGGTGACAAGGACAGTCTGTACCCATGGTCCTGCAGGTGATGTACCCGTCCCCTGCTAACACTGGGACATGCTGTCTCATCCAAGCCAGGCAGAGATGGGGGTCCCCAGCTGTCACCAGGGTGGGGGTGACTCCCATCCAAAGGCCCAGTGCCCTGGGAGCAAAGGGACACGCTGCTGCCCATGGCCAGGGAACAGGACATGATTCCTTCCTTCCAGAGGGGTTTCTTGCAGCTCAGGGGGCTGAGCTCCCTGCCTGGCACCCCCAACACTGCCTGCAGTGCTCCATAAGCCCCTGGTGTGGAAGGCGATGCTGCCTTTGCCATGAAGATGCTGTATTTAGATGGAGCAAAGGGAGGGTTTTTGTCCTGCTAGGCTGGAAAAATCCTACAATGGGACTGAGTAGCAAGGGAGCAGCCTGGCACAGGGAATAGAGCTTGGCTGGGGGTCAAACACCCAGTGTGGAGGGTTCCTGGCCAATGCAGACTCAGTGAAGGACCCAACTGGAACAAGGATGGGGGTATGGCAAGCATACTGTACCCCTGGGTATCCTGCACCTGCATCTAGTGTTCCATGTTCCACCCACCCTCCAGGCACACAGGATTTTGTTTATGATTTACAGACCACAAATAGACATTTGGTTTCTGTTAGGAAGGTCTGGAGGAGCCAAAAGCCAGGAATGCAGCTGGGGGAGTGAAACAGCCATTTCCCATGGCTCCCCGTTTTTCGCTGTTCAATTCAAATAAATAGATGAGCAAGGGGCTGTGGACACTGGGACCAGGATTGACCATCAGTCCCCAGCCTCCAGTGGATCTGGGACACCTTCAGCCCTCCAGCCTCACGCCAGGTTCTGCAATGAAACCCTGAGCTGGGGCAGAGGGACATCCCTGCTTGCTGCACTCTCTGCTGCAGACTGTCCTGCCACTGCAGAAACATCACACACATCTTCAGGAAAAAAAATAGAGAAGATGAGTCCCAGGGATCCACAGGAGCCCACAAACCCTACACAGTGTGGGGTTCCCACCAGGATGAAGAGAGCGAGACCACAGAACTGCCAATAGCTCTGGTCTGCCTACCTACGGCAAGCTGGATATGAAACATTTCACCCACCCTTTCCAGTTAATTCTTCCCCAGGATTCAGGGATATTAACAGCTCAGCTCTTTCAGCAGCCAGGATTAAATGGCAGGATAGGGAAGCTGGGAAGCACCAGGATGTTTTCCCCCAACTCCTGCCTGGCACGTGCCGTGAGCGATGCTCTGCACGGCAGCACAGGGTGCGTGGGCTGCCAGCTCTGCTGGGGCTCCATCCCCATCCCTCCACACCCGCTGCTCGCCTGCTCTCCTAAAAATCACATTCAAACCCAAATTGCCCGTCTCCACCCACCCCCGCCGCTAAAATCAATTAGCCGCTGCTCTCACCAGCCTCGGCCTTTTATTCCTCAACAGGGAGTTGGAGTGGGGTGAAGGGGAGTGGGGGAAGGTGGGGCAGGAGGTGGGATTGCTTTTGATAGTTGTTATTTTAGCGATTGGAGAGGTTTGGCAGGAAAGGGAACCTGGCACAAAGGTTGTGCTCAGCAGGGCTGGAGCGTGCATGTGTGTGTGATTGCAGTGCTGCATCTCCCAGCATTGCGCTGGCACTGGCAGTGCCACGAGCTGGCAGGACTCGGGCTATGGGGTACCAGGGCAGACAGGAGTCTCTGGAGTGTCCCAAGCACTCGTGCTCGCTCGCCTGCCAGACCCCAGGAGAGCTTTGCACGCTGGCTCATGCATGTGCAAGGTGCAACAGCATTCATCCCTGTCCAGCTGGGCTCCATCTTCACAAGGTCCCCTGGGCTGTCCCTGCCTGGGTGACAGTTTTGCAGGGAGGGAGATCTGGCCCTGGTCACAGCAGGGTGACAGTTTTGCAGGGAGGGAGATCTGGCCCTGGTCACAGCTGCCAAGTCCTGCTGTGGCTGAAAGGTCTAGAACAGGCAGACCCACACAGACTGAAGTGGCTGAGAGCTACGTGGCAGCTGCAGCCATCACAGTTTCCCTTGGGAACCAGTGCCCCTGGTAAATCACTGCCCCTTCCCTCCTGGCAACAGGTAGGGCAAAGCCAGGNGAGTGCCCCTGGTAAATCAGGGATGTCCCTCTGCCCCTTCCCTCCCGGCAACAGGTAGGGCAAAGCCAGGAGGAAGAGGAGGAAAAGTGCACGGTGCCTGGGGTGTCCCAGGGGAGCACAGAGGGGAGAAATCCACATTGATCTCTAGGTCTGCATGTGCCTCCTCTCATCATTCCTCAAGGACGGTGGTGCAGGGAAACCAGCTGAAATCCTTCCGTGTTTTGTCTGTGTCCCTGCCCCAGTCAGCACCTGTCCCCATCCTTGTCCCCATGCTGTGGCTGTCCCCCATCCCACAGCCACCTGAGGGCTGAGCTGTGCCCGCTCACCTCTGGCTTCTTCTGTTCCCAGGGGCGCTTTCTCCATTGTCCGGAGATGCGTGAAGGTGTTGGCAGGACAAGAGTATGCAGCCAAGATCATCAATACCAAGAAGCTCTCTGCTCGAGGTCAGTACTGAGGGTGTTTTAGGGAAGGCACAAGCTGAGCAGGGCTCATGTACTGGGGAATTTGTCCCCTCTGCATGGTGCTGGGATGATGCCTTTGATGTGCAATGAAGTGAGGGGGTCTTTGATTGCAATGGGGACCCCTCACCCCACCCTGTCCCAGCTGCAGTTCACACTGAGCTCCTTGATGGATGGGGTGAACATCCCAAGGAGGTGCCTTGGTGGCTGCTCGCCACATCCCATCCGATCACACGGATGCATCAGCAGCCTGGCTGTGCCAAGGCTCAGGGGAACTCCCAGACCCCAATCTGCCTCAGGAGCCAGAGGACCCCATTTCTGTCCCTGAGACACCCCCACCACCCTGGACACACATTGCAGCAAAATGATGGTTACAGCCTTGCAACAAGTCAGACCACTGCCAGCTTTGGGCGCAGGGTAGCACAGTTATTTTGGGAGGATAACATTCTGAGAGGACCCCTGCTGACACCCCATCCCTGCTCTGGGGTCTGTAAGTTTTCTTACTCATATACCTACATCAATGAAAGGGGAACATCCCTTCAGGTGGGGGTTTGACTTCATTTCTACCTGGAAATGGGCCCTCACCTGTCGCTGCCATCTGCTCTGGTGGAGCACATTGGCTCTTTGCTGCTGAAAGAGGTGCTGGCAGGTCTGTCCTGGTGGGTCTATCCTGACTGCTCCTCAGAGTGAGGCTGAGATGAGCCAGCACAGAAGTCATCAACCAGCCCTTGCCCCAAGCCAGGGGCCCCTCTGCCCCCAGGCACCTGGCAGAGGTGATGAGGTGGACTGAAAGGATGAGGCAGCAGATGCCATGTCCCCGCTCCGGCTCCTCCCTGGCTGTCGGGAATGCAGGATGTGTGCTGGGAGGAAGCACCCTGCCAGGAGGGTTTAATTAACCTCCCTCGGTGTCTCTCCCAGTTCCACTGCTGACCTCCGAAGGCAAAACTGAAATGCAGAAAAGAGTGACAAGCTCCTTTCTGACCTGGAATTAAACCAGTGTGTCGCAGTATCTCTCTCACAGTGCTGCCAAAGCGGCACAGCACCGGCACTGAGCCTCTCAGGTCCTCCAGCACGGACCCCTGCCCCTCTTCAGGGATTTTCTTCCTTCAAAGCCAGGCTGGGCTCTGGGCAGGATGTGCAGTGCTGGGCTCAGTCCTTGGCTCCTGCCCGTGTACCCCAGCTGGCAAACGCCTCCCAGTTTTCAGGGCTGCCTGGAGCAGCAGATTGAGCCACCCTCCCTTTGCTCCGTTCTGCCTCCGCTCGCCTCCTCCGACAGTTTGCCCGTCTCCGTTTTCTCCTGGGGTTTTGTGCTGTCCCTGCAGTGCCCAGCAGTCCCTTGGAAAAGCTTCACTGGGGTTATTTTCCCTGCTCTGCCAGCTGGAATCACCAGTGACTTTGGCTAAGGGTCTGGAACCCCCCATTTCTGCAGTGCTGGTGGGGAGGATGGCGCTTCCCCAGAAACAAAGGACAGGAAGGAGAGAACTGGGGAGAAAGTGAGAGAAGCTGCAAAACATCCCCAGTCACGGTCTGTTTCTTTAGACATCCTCCTGGCTGCAAACACAGAGGGGCCAGGAGGAAAGAAGCTGGAGATTTTGGAGGAAAAATGGGGTTTGGGTGTGTGCAGGAGCTGGATCTGTGGGGTAGGAGAGGCAGTAACCCACCTCCCAGAGAAGTGCTTGCCCCACTGGTCACACTGTCCCTCCATCCAATCCCATCCCTGTCATCCACCCCACAATGGACTTTAATTGTGAGAACAGCCTGAACTCCAACCTCTCCTTGTCACCCTGTCCCACCCTGGGAAGGTTGTCACCCATCAGGGGAAACAATGTGGGGAGATGAATGAGGCCACCAAGGTTACCTCAGCCTTCAGCTCACAGAGTACAGGCTGAAAAACTCACTCCAAGCCACAGGGTGCCTCTGGGACAGGATACTGAGCCCTGGGGAAGGCTGCAGCCCCACAGAGAAGGGGCTGCGTTGCTTTCACATCTCAGCGGTCGGAGACACCCAGGTTTGGTTTGATGCAGAGAGAGACTCTGAGGTGTGAACCTGCAAGGTAGCAGTGATAGCACTGAGAGACAGCAGCCCTAATTATATCCTCGCTTGTCCTGGCTGCTGAGTTCCTGCACAAAATGCCTCCAGTCAGGCACCTCCACGCAGGAATGGCTGGGTCAGGTGTGAGCAAGGAGAGAAGCGCAGAGGAAGAAACAAAATGATTTGCAGATTCATTCTGAGCTGTCCCAGGGCGGAGGATTTTTTGGCTCAGCTCAACTTACTTTGCCCAAAGCTCTGTTGTCTCACATCCCCAAGCCTGCTGAAAGCTGGGGAGTGGGACCTGTACTTCCTGTTTGGAGACAGGCACTGGTTCCGAGATAGGGTTCTGCAGTGTAGGAGAGCAAAGCCCTGGTGTGGAATGGCTGACGATGGCGAGGGGGAGTGAAGCCCATAGCCTCATTTCATCCTGACACCTCTCACTGGTTCACTCTGCCTTCAATTGCTCAAATTGTATAGTGCAGGGCCAGAAATGTCCTGGCTGATTGCCTGTGCCTGGATGAATAGAAGAAAAAGGAACAGCGCTGCCAGCAAGAATAGCCCAGACAAATCCAGGGTATTTGGAAGGTGATCGGAGATTGTTCAGCAAAGAGAAGGGAGAGGGGAGAGCAAGGGATCATTCCAAATCCAAGATTGCCCATGGCATCAGTGCCTGAGGGGCTTAGCCAGGCACTGCATCTGTGCTGGGATAGTGCCTGTTGGGCCCTGATGCTGAACTTATCCCAAAATCCGTAACTCTTTAGCAAAAAAAAAAAAAAGCTGCTCTGTCCCCCCAGGTTTCCTGTGCAAACACCTCCTCTGAGAGCCACTGATTCCCTTCCTTAGATCCTAATTTAGAGCTGTTGCCTCTTTCAGATCACCAGAAGCTGGAACGAGAAGCCCGGATCTGCCGTCTCCTGAAGCATCCCAACATTGGTGAGTGCACCCTGCACCTCCCTTGATGGTGCTCCATACCTGTCTCTGCTGCCCATTGCCCACCCATGTACCAGCCAGGGCTAGGGGATCTCCATCCATCATCCAGCCCTGTCTGCAGCAGCATGGACTGTTTATCTCAGAGGCTGAGAAGGGCTCGGTGTCGTCCTGCCTCGTTGATCTGCAGAGCCATCCCTCCTCTTCCTCATGGGAAACACCATCTTCAAATAGGGTAATGGGAAAAAAGGCCCCCACTGGGCACAGGGGGACTGAAGTAGGTCCGGACTAACCCACTTGGCCATAGCTCCCTCAGGGAGAAGTGGAGCCCCGGGAGGCTGCAAGAGGCTATTTTTACTGCTCTCTCCCCGCTCGGGTGCCGTATTCCTCTGCATGCTCCAAAAAGCGGCTGCAGCTCGGAGCAGCAGCAGCAGCAGCGCGGGGCGTGTGGGAGGAGCGATGGCGGGGGGGAAGCGAAGACTTTCCCACCGACCGTCCATCTGAAAGTAGCCTCCTTCGGAAAAGCTGTTTCAGGAAAACTCCTGAGCCCCTGCAAAAGACAAAAATAGGCCAGAAGGAGAGAGAGAGAGAGAGAGAGGAGGGGAAAAAACTGCAGTTAAAAAAAAATATAAAAATCCCAGACTCCATCCTGGAAGTGATGCTGATGCAGGCTCTTGATCCCTGTGGATGGTCTGCATGAACCCCCTCGTCCCTCTGCTGCACCCCAGGATGTACCAACCCCAGTGAGATCCTGCAGCTTTGGGGAAAGCATTCGGTGCTTTCTGCAGCCCTCTCAACCCACAGTCGGGAGCGGGGAGGGATCCCCTGTGGCTGAGCTCCTCCCTGGCCCCCTCACTGCTCCGGTGACCTGGATCCATCCGTCCCCAGGAGCTGCTGCAGCAGATCCAGGGAGCTAGATCCGGGGCCACTGGGACGAGCCATGTGGCTCCTGTCCCATAAATATTTCATTTCCAAAAAAGACTGTCAGCTTCCATCTGTCTCGGGCACACGGCTGCGTGGCAGGTCTCCCCTTCATTGCCGGGGTGCCGGACCCTGCAGCATTCCCCAGCCTCTGCTCCAGCAGGACCAGGAGCTGTCCTGCAGGGGTCCCTCCGGGGCGTCCTGCCTCCTCTTTGCACCAAAATACATGCGGGGACTGCCGCGACCTGAAGGAAACACACTGCAAAGTGTTTGAATAGGAAGAAGTACTAAACCTGCAGGAACTCACCGCATGAGACCTGCAGGATGGCACCTGCAGGATCCCCAGGTCTCCGGCCTCCCCAGGTTCCCAGCTTGGCCACAGCTATTTCCCAACAGTGTCTTCCACCCTTTCCTCTCCATCACCTTCCTGTGGGGCTGGCAAGGTCTCCGAGGACCGAAACACCTCACTGGTCCCTGTCCTTGCCCCCCATCCCACAGGGGGATGTACTACCCCTCGCTGTTTGGCTGTAACCTGGCAAGTTCAGAGCTGCAAAGGCTGGAAGGGGTTAACAGCATGAGATGCTAACAAACCCAATCTGCTGCTATTTATACTCAGGAGGCTCTTCTCCACCCCCCACCCCACACCCTCTTTCCTTTCACCCCCCTCCACTGCTCCTGCTGCCTGGAAACTTGGGTTTGCAGCTTCCCTTCCGTGCAGCAAAGGCGGCTCGTTACCCACACAGGAGCTGGAGTGAGCGGTGCCACTGCAGAGCAGCCTGGCCTGAGGAAGAGGAGGCACTGCTGCTGGAGGAGGCAAAACAGCCCCTGTCCAGCCCTGCCCAGGGAGAAGCACCCCAGCTGCCCAGGGCTTTGCTGTTCTCTTACTTGTTCCCTGCAGCAAGGTGGGGTCATCCCATTCCCCACGAGAATGCCGTGCTGCAGTTCCTGGAGGAACCAACCTGTGCTCTGCACAGTGCCTGCTGAAGAGCCTCACATGGAAAGCTGTGCACGGGCAGGCCCAGGTCCCCAGGACCCCACAGCACTGGATGATATACTAGGGAGAGCTGTTTCCATTCAGGGAAGTCTTGCTTTATTGGGAAAAATTTGGCTGCATCTTGCTCTGGAGTTTGAACTCCTGGTACTTCGACTCTCATTCCTGAAGCTGTCCCCTGCTCCTGCCTTGGCTCTCAGCTCTGATCTGAAGTGGTTTGGCCAGTGCAGCTCTCTCTGGCTATGGTCAGTAACAGATACTTGTAGGCTTGGCCTATATTTAGAGCAGCTGCTCCCTCTTATACCTTCTTGGCTCCTGGCAGCCACAGGCTTTGGGACATCCCCAAGCAGGGAACGTATCCGGACCATATGCTTATAGTTATGCTGGCCCTGTCCACATCAAACTCACCTAATCCCCCTGAGAATACTTCAGCTTCTGTGGGATTGCAGGAGTGATACCCCTAAATCCCTCCCAGGCGAGATGAAACGGGAGGAAATATGTTTCTGCCAGCAGAGGAAGGCAGAAAAGCTGGGGCTGTATGTTGGAGAAAAACGGAGCAGACACAGATGTTGGAGCACAGGGGATGCCTGCAGAGGCCAGCAGTGGGGAGGGATAATGGGAGAATAAGATGAGCAAGTTGTGTCAATAGTCAAAACCTCAAGAGAGACAGACAGAAAAGATGCTGAGCAGCCCATCAGACCTTGTTTGCTCTGTGCCCCGGCCAGGTGAGGTGATGCTGCTGGCAACATGCTCTTGGCACCCACTGGATTGGCCCACAGAGCTTGGAGACAGGAAAAGGACCAGCAAAGTGGTGATTGCTGGCCTGGCAGATAAGAGTGACACAGTGCAGCATCTGTGCTCAGTGCTGGGGTTGTTATCTCCCCTGGCTCACACTCAGTCTGGAGGATGTTTCCATATAGGGCTCAGCTGATGTAGATACAGTAAAAGGGGCTAGGAGTAAAAACTCCCACAAAATCTCTCACCTGAATGTTTCTTTTTTCCTCCCTGATTCCCAACATTCTCAAATATGCTTAAAGTTGTATCAGCCTGAAACCAGGTGAGAGAGAGGAAGCATTAAATATTCATAGCCCCAAGGGAATTAAACAAAATACGAGGTGGGGGACAGAGGATGCTGGACAACTCTCTGTTTATCCACCTTACCTGTTTCTGTGCCTGTCCCCTTGCTGCACATCTGCCTGCTAAGTGTGAGCAGGGATCTGAGTCTGAATAACCAGCATGCAGCTGCAGGGTGACAGGTTTGTACCTGGCAAGGGGTGTGCCTAAGGGGAGAGGGTGCCAGGAGAGGGGAAATTCATCCCGTGGAGATTCCCAAGGAGAAAAGGAAGGTCATGAGCAGAAAATAAAAAAGCCCTGTGAGTGCCAGAGTTGTCAGCTCAGCTCCCTGCTGAGCTCTCCCTCTGCTTGGGCACCTCTCCTGATGGGACTGGGGACACCCATGCCTGCAGCCTGCCCAGTGCCCAAGATAGCCCAGCAGCTGTCTGGAACCCTGGCCAGGCACAGCCCCGGGGCAGTCCCCGATTTGGATGTGATCTTTGAGCCTTGCACGACTGCCCTGGGCTGGGGCCATGGCTGGGGTCCCCCACCCAGCCAGTGGCAATAGCCAGAGAAATAGCCCTGCTGTGCCCTTCCCCAGCTCCTGCTTGTGCCCAAAGGGGAGCAAAGGCATTCCCAGGGAGCGGGGTGGGAGCCAGGTGTACCCCATAACCCTTCTGTCTTTGCTGCAGTGAGGCTCCACGACAGCATCTCTGAAGAGGGACACCACTACCTGATATTTGACCTGTGAGTAATGGTTCACTGCATCCCCTAACCCACGGGCAGCTCCGTGCTTCCCCCAGGGTGACGTGAGGTCCACCTCACCTGAGCCCTTCCCACAGGCTGGCTTTGAACCAAACTCGGGTCCCCCAAGCCGGGCAGAGGGCAGGTCCCTGTGCTGCACCCCCGCTTCTCCTGCCTTGCATGGTGCAGGGACATTTTTGGGGGGCTTGCCAGGGCTGAGTGTACTGTCAGTCAATCCAGCTCCCCCTGTTCTCTGCAGGGTCACCGGCGGGGAGCTGTTTGAGGACATTGTGGCCAGGGAGTACTACAGCGAAGCGGATGCCAGGTGAGCCAGGCTGTGGAGGGGACAGGAGGTGTCCCCTTCTCCCACAAGCTGCTCCCTCCCAGGGTCCTACATGACTGGCTTCCTGCAGCACCAGCTCATTCTGTACTAGGAGGTGTTTTACAGCCACTCTGCAACACATACTCATAGACCAGAACTGTGGTGCAAAAAAACCTAAAAAAGAACAAAAACCCACCCAAAATGCTCCTTCTAACTCACTCAACTCCTGTGCCAAGAAGTGCATGTGCTGCCATAGGACTAGTTTCCACTTTGAATCAGATGGCTCCCAGCCATTGCCCACAGCATCCTCATTCTCCAGGATGTTGGGATATCCAGCATCTGACCTCACTGTAAATGAACAGGGTGTTGGGGGCTCCCTGGTCTGGGGGCACCAGGGCTCCCCAGGCTGGCAGGGAGGAAACCCAGCACCAGGCTGGTGGCCAGTCAGGGCCACGATAGCACAGACACCCTGCAGATGTCACTCCTTCCCCTGGGAGCTGCATTCCAGCCATCTGCAAGTGTTTCTCTGCCATTTGCCACTTGAAAGCGCTGAGGAGGAGCAGTCAAGACAGGCTGTGCTGGAGCTCTGCTCCCTCCCATACTCCCACAGGCACTTTCCAGGTACCTTCTGCAGAGCCATTTCAGCCACCCCTTTGGTCCCTGCAGTTCATCCAGGGGACAGTATTAGTCTCATTCTTTTGAGGGGACATGATCTGGCTCTCTCCAATCTCCAGATACCACTGTGCCTCTTGGCTTTTTCCCCAGGCTAAGCATAGCCTGTATGTATGTCCAAGGTGGTGAAAACTCTACACTACCTCTCTGCACGGAAATATCCTTTATTTCTAGGCAGAAAACAATCTCCTTTAATGGGCTGCCTGCACTGAATCCACTTACAGCCCATCCACTTATTAGTGTCACACAAATAAAATAAAATACATGTAAATAAAGACCTTCTGCCTTGCACACAAGCTGCTTTGGAGTAGAGGCGATCAGTGCCTCTGTCTTTTTCCCTTCCTGTCTCACGCACACGGCAGAGCTGGAATGTAATGAACTAGATAGAAAGCAAGCAGACACAGCAGAGCCACCTGCATTAGAGGAGAGCAGGGCTGGAGCAAAGGTTGCACAGAGCACATCTGCTCTGCCTGGGTTTGGAGATCAAGTCTTTGCTGGTCTTGGGGTTCCACTGTTGGTCTCCAGCTCCCCCACTACCCCTGTGGGGTCCCCACGGGCTCAGCTGCGTCCCCATAGCTCCTGCTCACCACTAATTGGTGTCCAAAAGCTCTGTTGGGTTCTTACTGGGTTGGAACTGCTCCCCACAGGTGTGTGGGTACTGGTGGAGGGGGATGCTGAGCTGTGCTGCAGGGCTGCTGATGGGAAGCGTGATGGGGAGAGGGAGAGAGGGGTGAAATGCAGCAGAACAGAAGTGTCTGACAAAACTGCCTCACCGGCCACTTGTGTGAGCCTTCTCCTCTCTCCCACAGCCACTGCATCCAGCAGATCCTGGAAGCCGTCCTGCACTGCCACCAGATGGGGGTGGTTCACCGGGATCTGAAGGTAGGAGCTGCAGGGAGAGTGCCGGTGGGAGGACAGGGGACCCCATCTGTGATGCAAAGCACTGTGGAACAAAGCCCAGAGTCGTTCAGGGCTGGGAGGAACATGTGTACGGCTGCGGGAAACCCACAGAGCAAAAACCAGCTCCGGAGTGAAATGACACAAGGGAGATGGGGTAGGGAGGTCTTTGCAGTCTATGATCCCCTAAGGTTCCAGGGACAAAAGAGCAGGACAAAGCAGTTAGGGAGCACATCCAGAGCTTCCTCTGTGCTGGGCTGGGAAGCTCCTCCTGCCAAAAGCAGAGCCCCTGAGGGATTTTCACTCCTCTCCAACCCCATATTTTCACATCTCCTGCAGCCTGAGAACCTGCTGTTGGCATCCAAGCTGAAGGGTGCTGCCGTCAAGCTGGCTGACTTTGGCCTCGCCATCGAGGTGGAGGGGGACCAGCAAGCATGGTTTGGTGAGTAGGACTGGCCTGAGGTGGGGTCTCCTCCAGCCCTCCTTGGCATCTTAGTTCAGGGGGGCTCCAGGACCCCGAGCCCAGGGCTGTGGGAGAGTCCCAGCAGCACCAGCCCAGGAAGCACTGTGGATGAGCAGGCTGATGTGGAGCAAACGGCTCCACAGGGACTCTGTGAGTCACCGAGGTGTCCTGGTGAGATGGACAAGCCGGTAACAGGGGCAGACCAGGAGGGGNACAAGCCGGCAACAGAGGCAGACCAGGAGGGGGAAAGCCTCTTCCAAGCGCTCGGAGTGCACAGCAGAGCACTCCAGCCTTAGGCACCATCTGGGGTTTGGCAGTGGCAGAAAAACAGTTTGCTCTGCCCTCGGGACTCACAGAGGTTTCTGGAAGAAGGGGGTCTGTCCCACCGGGTCGGGATGTGCCAGCACTCTCGGCTCTCGCTGTGCCTGGCCGGGGAGCAGTCCCTGCTGGTGAGCTGTGCGGGGATGGGGGCTGCCTGACGGCAGGCGTGACGGGCTGTCTGTCCCAGGTTTCGCCGGCACCCCGGGATACCTCTCCCCCGAGGTGCTCCGGAAGGACCCCTATGGCAAAGCCGTGGATCTGTGGGCTTGTGGTAAGTCCGAGCGGGGCTGGAATGCCGGGAGTAGGCTGGGCTGGGCGGGATGAGGCAGGCTGTTCATCCAGCATGTCCCAAGTTGCAGTGCCAGTCACATCTCAGGGAAGTCAGCGTGGAGGATTTACCCAGGAGGTGGCACATTACCCTGGGCACACATTCTCTCCCAATCCAGTAGCACCCTTCTCTGAAGGATCACGCCCCTTGTTATGTACCCAAAGCTCCCAGTCAGGCGAGACACTGCCTCTTTTCCCTGTGGTGCTGGTGGAGTTAGGCAATGCCTCCGTGCAGTTCCAGCCATAGGGGAGCCTTTTTCCATCCAAGATGGGGAGGAGGCATCACCCACCCCTGCCAGGGCACCCAGTCTGGGCTCTGCATGGTGGCTGCCAGAGCCTTGAACCTCCCCAGGTGCTGAACTGGACCCACCAACAAGCCTTTCGCTCTTTAAACAGCAAGTGAATCTTCATGTTTCCCTAATTTCTGTTTCTCTGCTTGAGTTAGACCCCAGGCTGTGTGTGCTCCTGCCTCCAGCAATAAATTGTCTCCCACTGATCCCATCTCCTCTCCTGGGCAGGCGTCATCCTCTACATCCTGCTGGTTGGGTACCCACCCTTTTGGGATGAAGACCAACACCGACTCTACCAGCAGATCAAGGCTGGAGCTTATGATGTGAGTGAGTTTGTCTTGCTGCCCCCATTCACAGTCTCCTCTCTCTCCTGCTGTCCCTGCCTCGCAGCCTGCTGCTCTACAAGAGCAGCCAAGACAAGTTCAGACAGATGGGAACAAGTACTTTCCTCTGCCCCGGGTTGCAGGCTGTTGGCCTTGTTGCCATGCCCAGGCACATACACTGACATATTTCAGGGCCACTCTGGGAGATATAAGTCTTGTCCCGAGCCTTCCAACTTTCTTCTTCCATTCTTGCTCTTTGGTTTCCTACCTGGCAACTCTTTCCAGTGGCTACCATTTCTCCAACTTGTCCCAAATTGCAGGAGAGGCAACTGAAGTGCAGAGGGTCTCTCTGTCATCTCTCACCCTTGTCCCTTTGCTTTGGCAGTTCCCCTCCCCTGAGTGGGACACGGTGACTCCTGAAGCAAAAGATCTCATCAACAAGATGTTGACCATAAACCCATCCAAGCGCATCACGGCAGCAGAGGCTCTGAAGCACCCCTGGATATCGGTGAGTTGGGGCTGATGGTAGAGAGACATGGGGATTTGCAAGTGGGGAACATCTCACTGGGGATCACTTGTTATCAGACATGCTGCCAGCTCTTTTCTCCATTCTGAGAAGATGGTTTCCTGGCATGGTTCCGCCCAATGCTCTCACAGCAGCATCTCCCCTGAGGTTTTACAGCAGATAAAAAGCTTGTAAATGCAAACAGCACGTTCCTGGGGGACCTGGTGATGGGAGGGACACACATGCTCCCTGCCCTGGTGGGGACAGGCTGATTTCTCAGTGTCACACTGTGCTGGGGGGTCTTTCTTCAGGGTCAATGGGAGTAGGCTCGTGTTTATCCATCCATCCACCACAGCAGCAATCCCTCCACCCTTTGCTGCATCCCACTGTTTCAGCTGCTGGTTCTCACTCTGAATCAGATCCTAAAGGCAGGAGGAGTCTGTGGGCTTAACCACACATGTGCAAACCCTGAGCACACTGCTAAACATGGCTGGTCAGTCAAGGAGTTAACTCAGGGGCCAGCCAGTTCTCCACACACCCCCACCACCAGAGCAGATCCTGCTGACGCTGACTCCAAAGCTTCGATGAGCCACTGCCCATTAAATTTTTATCTGCTGCTGCTGCTGCAGGCAGCTCTGGCCTGTGCCTCTGCCATGGGAGATCATACACGTGTGTGAGCATGTGAGAGCCAGACTGGGGAGCCCTTTCCCCCCGGCACTGCTCTGAGCCAGATCTCTCTCCCCCCAGCACCGTGCCACCGTGGCATCATGCATGCACAGGCAGGAGACGGTGGACTGTCTGAAGAAGTTCAATGCCCGGAGGAAGCTGAAGGTAACTCTGTCCAAGCTGGCTGCTAAATGCATGATCAGGTCATTGGTGGGCTTGTTCCCTGGGTGGGAAACGACAGGGTGGTGTCTATGGGCAGTGGTGTGGGGGTGACAGGCATTTGGGGACCCTCATTGTGAAGAAGGGGAAAGAGACTGAGCGGGGTGACAGCTTCATCTGGCTGGGGTTTCCAACTGCTCAAACAAAGCCATGTTGAAGGAAAGCACTGAATCACACTGGACACTGGGGTGAGGTCTTTTCCCCTGGAGCCAGTGTCAAGATAGCTTCTTTTGGGGCTGGACATGGGCCTGAGAGGCACAGTGAGACCCATTGCCTGATGGCCAAGACACTTTGCAGCCAAGAAATAAAGTGATCTACAGACAGACAAAAAACACACCCAACCCAGCAGCCCCACAGCCTCTCCCTTTGATGCTGCCATGCACCACAGCCTGGACCCCTCTGAAATCACCACCTCCAGCTTGAGCACCTCCCTGAGGCACTCATCTCCTGGGTGCTGCTCAGCCTCAGCTGGCAGCAGGGTGCTGGGAATGAGCTCTGGAAATCACAATGCCTCCTGCAGAGCAGGGTGAGGCTGGTCTGTGCCACAGCCAGAGCCATCAGTGCTCCAGGCCTGAACACAGCATGGCACAGAGCAGTACAGCTGCAGGCTACTAACAAGATTATCAAGCAAAGAAACTGGCTATAAACTATTATTACTTTTCAGCTAGACAAGTAATCAAATTAGTTCAGGCATACACTTCAAAATAGTAATCCATTACTGTAAGCAATTAGTCCAAAGTAATCTCATTATACACTTAGCAACTAGTTAGTAGACTCAGCTGGAGAAGGGGAAGGATTTTTACAAATGTTGTTTTGTGGTGGTGATCTTTGCGTGGCTCCCATGAGCAATCCCTGCCCTGCTGCTCTGAGCTGGCACAGCTTTAACCACAATTAAATCCAGTTCCACTCCCAGTGGGTCCCCTTGTTGCCAGCTGCCAGCCCCAGTCAGTGGGGTTCTGCTTCATCTAGCACAGGGTAGTGTGAGACTGAAAAGTGCCCTGCAGATATTTAATATCCCTTTAATCTCAGAGGGAAGGCAGTTTTGGAGAATGCAACCCAATGCCATGGTGCTGGGGATATGGAGTCAGGTATTGAGAGCTGCTTTTGATGGCAGGAAGAGAATATCAGTCCGTGGGCCAGTTTCCTTCCTTCCAGTGGCTGGGGGACAGGTGCTGAGCAGGGCTTTCCTCCCCCAGGGATGGGGGGAGCAGCAGGGTGCAGGGGGCCAGGGTCCAGCACACCCTTTCCTTCTGCCTTCCTTGTCTTTCAGGGAGCCATCCTCACCACCATGCTGGCCACCAGGAACTTCTCCGGTAGGTGCTGTCTCTGGGACTCACCTCTTTGTCTTACAGGATACCCAGGGCAAATCTGTAGGGTCCCTGGAGAGCTGGCTTTGCCTCAAGTGTCACAGAGAGGCTGAGGTTGCAGCCTTGTGCCTCTGGGGATGTGTGGCTTTGGGTGCTTCTCCAGGAGAGGTCACCTGGCACCTCCAGGCAGAGTGCTGGCTTGGGACGCAAGAGAAAAAGTGCGTAGTTGAGGCTTAGTGATCCACAATGCTTTAGGGTTTTGGGGTTGGTATGCACCCAATCATCTGGCTTGTGCAGAGATGGGGATGTGGGTGCTGGGGACAGCCAGAGCTCAAGCAGCTGGTTTTGTGTCCTCCTGGAGATGTTTGTGGCTCAGGGAGAGCATCCTCTGTATGGGGAGTAGGGAAAGGCCCTGGTGCCACTGCAGGCACATGGCAGCAGGATCTCACAGGCCTCTCCCCAGGCAGGTGGGTGCTAATCCTTGCAGGATTCCCCACTCTCTTCCTGCCTCCCTGTGTCCTGAGGGCTGCCATGGCGACAGGACCGAGGATGGCAGTCCAGCTTGTGCACTGAGGAGGTCTCAGTGCAGCCAGAAGCCCCTCTGAGAGCTGTTCCCTCTGGGGACACCTCAATGCATATGGGATTTCACAGGCGATTCCCTAGGCGTGGAACCAAATGGAGCCATGTGACTGCAGAGTTCATTGGCCCGCTGTCAGCTCCAGCCCTCCCCAATGCTGGGGATGGCCCTGCAGGGCTGGGACACACCAGCCAAGCCCTGCACGCTGCTGAGCTGGCTGGTGGCAGCTGTTTGGGGTTACTTGGGTGTTTCAGGGGGCTTTGCTGAGGCTCCCCGAGTGTCAGGTGTAGCAGGTGGGCAGGGGTGCCAGGGCAGAGGGCTGTGGCCAGAGCTGATATCTACATTTGTCGGGGGGCGGGGTCGTGCTGACACATTTAGCACTTTGTGGAGGGCGCTGGAGGAGTCCAGCAGCTGGGGGGATCCGATGTCAGCCCCCACGCCGGGAGAGGCGGACAGGAAGCATCGAAAGGCAGGACGTTCCAAAGCATCTCTCCCAGTGCTGCCCGTCCCCCGCACGGCCCAAGGGCCAGCCGGGAGCAC
>VXBB01008142.1:82295-131965 GCA_013399915.1 Illadopsis cleaveri
GGGCCCCCCCGGTCCCGCCCTGCGCTGGGGGTTCAGGGGACTGGGGTGGCTTGTGCAGCCGGGGGAGCTGGGGCAGTGTCGGCAGCGGTGGGTGGGCACAGGGCAAGGCGCCTGCTTTTCATCCTTGTCAAAATGCGGGCTTGCAGCTGTCGGGCCGGCGGGCCGGCAGCACATGATCCCGGCAGCATGGGGCTAAAATTAGAGGGTGGCAGGCGGGCAGCCCATTCCTCCACACTGCACCACGCCGGGTCAACAGCACCGCCCGGCCAGAGCCCGCCTCTGCCGGGCAGCCCTGCCGGCCCCCTCCAGCCGCCACAGGGACTTGGCGTGACGTTAGGACACGGGTCATGCCCCTGGCCAAGAGCCACTGGGGTAGGACAGGACAGTGCTGGCAAGGTCGCCCCTGAGCTCCCACGGGTCGCACCGGTGATTACTGGAGAGAAGAGGAACGTCCCCGGCCGGGCCTGGGGGTCCCGCCGCCCTGGCTCCCGGCACCATGCTGCTGATCCTCGCCCTCCTGGTCTTCGTGCCCTGCCTGGCCCTGCTAATCTCCTTCCTCCTCTCTCCAGGAGGCAAAAGTGGTGGCAACAAGAAGAATGACGGCGTGAAGGTAAGCTCAGCCCCGGTGCCCTCCTCTGCCTGCCCCTGTGCCGCTGGGGCGGTGCTGGGGGTCTCTGTGCCCTGCCGGCGGTGAGCGTTCCCGTGCCCTGCTGGCCGTGGGGGTCTCCGTGCTGTGCCCGTGGTCTCCGCGCCACGCCGGCAGTCCCTGCGACACCCTGCACTTTTTAAAGGGCAGCTGTCGGCTCGGCTGTCCCGGTGTGTCCCCGTGCCACCGGCTGGGCTCCTGCCAGGACAGGCAGCGCGCAGGAGGCTTTGCAGCGCAGCGGGCGAGGGGAGTGGGCTGGTGCTGGAGGGTGCACTGCGGGAACTCGCTGCTGTTTCATTGCCGGCAAGATGCACTTGTCCCTCGCTGCCCCCAGGAAGGGGGAGAGGCAGAGGCTGGACCAGGACAGGGGACAGGAGGAGGCGGCTTTGCAGCCCAGAACCATGGCTCTAGCAGCAGCTATCTAGCGGGATGGGTGGCCTCATCTCCTGCTCACTCAGCATGGGGGTCCTGCTGCAGCTGGTGAGACTGGTCCCAATTCCTGTTCCATCCTGTCCCAAGGGCTGGTGTGCTGCTGGGTGACGCATGGGTGCTTTTAACCCCCTTGGCAGTGCTGATTTTCCCCTGTGTCCAGTGCAGACAGCAAAGAAACATGGTGATGCTTCGACAAACTAAATGGCTTGGTGATGCTCTGAAAACAAGCTGGTGCTTGGGCTGCAGAGCCTGCAGGTTCATCAGCCCCTCCGAGGTGGGGCCGCAGCTCTGCTCCAGGAAAAGGCAGCTCCAGGAGGCAGCAAAATTCTGCTGTTTCTGGTGACATGGAGATGTGGTGGATAGCAGTGGTTATTGAGCTCTGTCAAACTCCTCCTGCAGGAAGGAATGGTCCATGCGAGGGTCTTTCTCTCCTTACCTGTTCCCTTCATGAATACAATGGATCACTCAGCAAGGGAGAGCTGGCGTGGTGACATCCTGCATCGTGGTGACATCCTCCATCATCAGGCAGAGCTTTGGGAGCCCGACTGCAGTGTGGCTGCTCTCCTTCCTCCATAGAGGTCCTTTGTTGGGAGAACCTACAGAACCTTCTCCTGCCCTTTTGCAGGGACCCAACTGTTGGGCTGTGATGGGTGCAGGGTTTTGGAAGAATAGAGCCCTCAGCCAGCTTCTTCCTTCCTCAGTATGAATGGTTGGTGAAGCCAGAGGTCTAGGGATGGCGTGTGTTTCTCTCACTCTTCCCAGACCCAGCAGCTGGGACAGGAGAAGCCTGAAAGGACTGAGACCATGCACAACCCTCCAAACCTGGGCTCAGCTCCACAAGAGGCCATTCTGGCCATGCAGTGTTATTCTGCAGCATGAAGCTGATGGCCTGGATGGGTCTGAGAGGACATTATGTTGGGCTGTCAGGATATCATGAGACTCCCAAGACAGAATTAATAGGGTGGGTGTTGGCAGATCCCATGGTAGTCGCAACACCCCATGTGCCAGCCACTGCTGGCCTGTCCTCTGCTGTTCTGAAGTCCCTGTTCCTTCTGAGAGTCACCTAAGATGTGACACCACAGGTAGAGCTGACTTGGTACAAGTTGCTGGAGCAGAGGTGAGACCAAACAGAAGATGCATTTTTAAGCTATTAAAGGTGAGATTGCTGGATGAAGAGGCTTCATCAGGCACAGTCCTGAATCTAATTTTCCAGCAGAAAGGGACAGCTTTGAATTTCTCTGTTGTGGTAGACAACCATTTGCCAGCCCAACTTGCTAATGATGCTCCCTGTTGGACTTCAAAGGAGCTTTGAGGGCAGATATTACCCTGGGAAAAGAGGCACTTCCTATTGTAGCAAAATAGCTTGTTTGGGTGAACAGCCTTCTAGGTCTTCACTGAAACTCAGTGAGGAGAGTCTGGTTTCAGAGTGAGATCAGAGAGGCTGATTTGCATCCCCAGCCCTCAGCCCTCGCTGGTGAGAAGGGAGCAGATCATGAGGCTTCATTCCAAGTGCAATCTACCCACCAGCACTCATCTGCAGAGTGTGGATGTGCCCTGAGAATGAATTTGCTTTTTTATTGCCCCCTTTTCAACAAGTAAAGGGGAGACAGCTTGGCTAGATGGCCAGGAAGGTGCAGGAGGAGAAGACAAGGTAGAGACCAGCTCACTTGCAACAGCTTCCTTGCATTATCCACCTTCAGCATAACCATCCCCACCTCTCATTCCCATGCTCAGTCTTGGGGGGACCTGCAGCATAACTCATGCAGGGGGGCAGGGGGAGGCTGGGTGTTGTGGGTGAAGCTCTAATGGCCCACTGGGCAACCAGCAGATGTCAGGACACTGCTGAGCAGTGTTAACGTCTTTAACTGGCTGGAAAAGCAAGGTAGGAGTCTGGAAGCCTGCCTTGAGTGGTTGGCATGGTGGGAAGGGAATGGTCCTGCCTGTTCAGAGCGTGGCCACGTGGTGTGGGTCACTGTCAGAAGAGTTGTGTCCCTGCTTGGAGTAACATGCTGGACTGGCCATCTCCATGAGAGCAGGCAGATCCCAGGCAGCCACCCCTGCCTTTCCTGCCCAAGGCTGTGCTGGTGGGCAGCAGGCAGCTGGAGCTGCCCTGTGGCCTGTCTGCACAGCCCTCCAACACCAGCACAGTGCCAGCCCAGGCTCAGAGGGCTCAAAATTCACCCTCCTGAGGAGGTTCCTCACCTACTAAAAACATTCCTGGGACCAGAAATCCCCCTTGAGCCATGCCCTGGGATCCGTGGGAGATCCTCTGGTCCCAGCAGCTATGATACTTTCACTGCCCTGTGTAGTGTCACATCTCGTCCCATTGTAAACTAATGGAATCACTGCCCCATGTCACATCCTGTCCCGTCCTAAACTGATGAGCTCACTGCCCCGTGTTGCATCCTGTTCCTGTATGTCCAGACTCGACGCGGTCACTGCTTTGTGTTGCATTCTGTTGCGTCTGAAGTTTCTGCAGTTTGCTGCCCCGTCTCATGTCCTTGGGTAGCAGAAGCTGTCAGTCCTTCCTGCAACAGCCCAGCTCCAGTGGCTCCCTCTCTCCATGAGGTTCCTGACAAAGTACCACAGCTCACTCTGCCCTTTAGGACATGGGGGTTTTTTTGGTGAAGGAAGGGCAAGAGTTGACAGATGGCCCAGTGCCTAAAGGGGTTACAGGAGTGCTGGAGAGAGACTTTGGACAAGGGCATGGAGTGATAGAACAAGGGGGAATGGCTTCACAGACAGAGGGCAGGTTTAGATTGGATATAAGGAAGAAATTATTTATTGTGAAAGTGTTGAGGCACTGGAACAGAATGCTCAGAGAAGCTGTGGGTGCCCCATTGCTGGAAGTGTTCAAGCCAGGTTAGATGGGGCTCTGAGCATCCTGGTCTAGGAACTGGATGATCTTTAAGGTCCCTTCCTATCCAAACCATTCTGTGATTCCATGATTCTATGACCTAGTGAGGAGGGGGAGAGCAGCAGTAGTAGAGGGGAAACTCACTGAAGATGCTGGTAGGAGCCAGTTAGCATGTGAAAGGAGCAATGAGGGGAATGGATATCATCGGTTCTTATGCTGTAGCCCACACACACACCCTAATGGGTCACTCCATGGACTTTTCCAAGAGATTTGCACAGTGTGTGCTGCTTTTCCCTCTGCAGAGCAGGCACAGCTGGTGCCTTGTTAAATATGCTGATACAGCACATTGTTATTTGGCAATGCAGATTCTGATTTCTGCATGTTGGTATTCCCTGACGCACACTGGGATGCATTCCCTGGCAGCCAGAGGTGCAGAAGGGGTATGAGGTCAGCATGCATGTCCCCCTGTCTCCTAGCTAAATAAAAGATGGAGACAGGGAGCAGAGCACAGTAAGGAAAGAGAGTCCAGAAATAGTTTGGGATTGCAAGCAGAAGAGTAGATATAGGGTGATCCAACCCAAAAACCTTAAAGCCTAGTGGTAGTGGTCAAAGATGGAGATAAATGTGCATGTCTTCTCTTTGGAGTCCTGATTTAAAGTACTGGAGCTGTGCTCAGGACTGCTTCTCACACTGTGGGCCTGCCTCAAGGCCTTAATGCCTTGCTGGCCTTAAACCAGCCAGCTTGGGACTGGTCTAATTTCAAAGCTAAAGGAGTGTCTCCACACCAGTTAGTGCCATCAGCAGATGCACCCAGAGCAGATCAGTACAGCATTCACACGGGGCACAGGGCTGTGGTGAAGCTGCCTTAGTTTTTCAGTATCCCGCTTCTGTTTCTGTGAGCTTGCCAGCCTGGTCACAGGCCACCAGAGTGGTCATTGACTCCTAGGGGATTCCCTTTTGGGCTAGCCAGGTCCTTGGAATGAGCAACCCCAGAGATTGTGGCAGGTCAGGAGAGAAAAGTGCTGGCAGGAATGCGGGGAGGGAGCTGGCGAGTCACCACCAACACTGCAGCCAGCGGCACATCCCCGTAGGAGCAATGAGACCCTCTGCGCCTTTCATTTGCCCTCGAGGACCAAGAAGGGTGGCTCAGGAGCTGCTGCCTTTCATGTGCTGCTCTCAGCCTTTCTCACTCTGTGTCTCTTCCTGTTCCATCTCTTCTCCTTGTTTTTCCAGAAAAGAAAGTCCAGTTCCAGCGTTCAGTTAATGGTGAGTGTCCTTCGTCTTCCTAAATGCCAGTATTGCTGGGCCTCTCCACATGTTCCAGCTTCCCCTCGTTTTTGGAAGTTACCTCGGGGTAGGGAAGAAGGGACAGCGGGGTTGGAGGGAACATCCTCAAAACCATATCACCCACAAACCCCATTAACAGGGTTGGTGCAGGCACTTGCTGGCCACCAGCTGGTGGGAAGCCAGCCCTGGTTCTTGCTGATGGGTTCTCATGCCGTTTCTCCCAGTTCTCCTGACTCAGGTCTGCAGGCTGCATCGGTCCAAGGAGCCTTGGAGAAACACCTTCCATGCCTCTGCGGGGACTGTATGGTCATGGGACACCTTGCCAACCTACATCGGGGTCTTCTGGGTAATACACAAGCAAGGCTCTGCTGGGAAGAGCTAGCAGAGCCATTGCTCTAGCTCCGCTAGCAGAGTTGCCTTGATGAGGCTCCCGGAGAGAGACAGGGGGTCAGTACCCCTCTCCCCCCAAATCTGTGTAGTGCTCAGCTGTTTCTTGAAAGAGCTGTGTCTCAGCCTTCAGTGGTCCATGTGGGTCTTGGAAGCACTGTTTTATTGTACATTTCTCTCCCTACTCTGCGGTCAGTGTGGTCTCTCTCACTCCTGCACAGTCCCCTCTTTCTCATCCCAGCTCCTCCTCGCTGTTAATTTGTACATCTCTCTCTTTATCGTACAGTCAACATGGTGTCTTCCACCCCTGCACAGCCCCTCTCCCTGCCCCTCCGGCAACGCTCCTAGGAACCCACCACATGGCCCCTGGACCTGCCCCCATCTCTGTCCCCACAGGTGTCGGTAGGAAAGGCAGTTCCTACGAGACCCTCCACAGCCCACCTCTTGTGCCCTTGGCGACAAGGAGTGGAGGTCAGGGAGGGCTGTGCCAGTGCTGCCCTAGAGCTGTGGTTGAGGACAGGTTGGACCTGCTGGCGTTTTCCTTGGTTTCTGTCTGTTGGCACAGTTGAGCGCTGTGGGGTCAGACTCGGGGGGCTGTCGAACACACGAGCACCATCTGTCACGGGGAGAAGACTCTTCTCACCACCCCATGTCTCCTTTCTGTTCTTTGCTCAGGAATCTTCGGAGAGCACCAACACCACCATTGAGGATGAAGACACCAAAGGTACCAATGAGGGCAAGTGGGAAGGTGGGCAGGTTGTTTTGGAGGGGTGCCCATGGGTCTGGCCACCCCTCACGGGATATTTACCACAGCAAAACCCACCACCATCAAGCTGCCTCAGGGCTGTCAGAAGCTGCTTTAACTCCTCAGGTGGTTTCACTGCTGGGTTGCTCACACAGGCAGCTGAGGCACTGGAGGTGCTCCCATTAACAGGGATGTCCCTTGAAAGCAGGTGTGGAAATAGCAGAAATCTGCAGGGATAGCAGCCTGGCTGCTCTTTTAAAATAAGCATCCCTTTGGGAAAAGCCTCCAGGGGAAATTCCTGTCTGCCACCCGCCTGCCTGCCAGAGGCAGCTTTCTAAGAATAACCCAGGAAATAATTTATCGGTGTTAATTTGTAAAGTCTCTCCATGAAGTGATCTCACAAAACAAGATGGACTTTGGCCTGACATGAGAGCTAATGGGACAATTTGTCCTCCTGGAGAGGGGTTCCTCGAGCGTGGATGTGGAGGCAGGTGGTGCTCAGGCAGTGGTGGGGTTCCCTTGCCTTTCTGAACAACTCCTAGGAACAAACTCCCTCTCCTTTCATTAGTTATAATGCAAAGGAAAAAAAGTCAAGCGTGATGCCAATTTGCATTTGAAGCAGAGCCTTGTTAATAAGCTCAGAGTTACCTCTGACAGCTCCTCCTGCATCCCTGGGAGCCCCAAAGCTGCTCTTGCAGCCCATCCCTTCCCAGACGAACCGGCAGGGCCTGGAATCTCTGGCAGCAGCTGCACAGTCCCTTTGCAGGGTCTCTTCTTGTATCTCCTGGGGTGGCTGCACATGTCACTCACCTGTTCTCCTTTCTGAGACTCTCTCCTCCCATTTCAGAGGGACGTGAGAGCATCCTTGGTCCAACTTGCCCTAGCTGGCCTCTGCTGTGAGTTCCTGGGGTAGAGAGTCCCACCTTAGCACGGCTTTTCAGCCAAGACCAGCCTGTCCCAGCTTTTGGGCTGCGGGTAGCTTCCCACTTGGTGATTAACCTTTTGGCTCTTTAGGAAATTACAGGCATTTTCAGTTTTTCCCTGACTTTGAAAATCTGGAGATGAAGAGCCCTTTTCCACCTCTCTCTCCCCAGTCGCTCTCCTGCTTTTTCCCTGTACAGTTGCTAAAGTGCCCCCACATCCTGTGGTCTGTTTCTGATGAGACAAAGATCTCTCACCGATATGGTAACATCAGCACCTATTTCTGGTTTGTTTTATCCTTTTATTTCCCTTTTCTCTTTAAACCAACAGTACGGAAGCAAGAAATCATTAAAGTCACAGAGCAGCTGATTGAAGCAATAAGCAATGGTGACTTCGAGTCCTACACGTGAGTGTGCCCAGTGCAGTTTTGGCCTGGGTGGGGGCTCAGCCTCCCAGACCAGGGTCCCTCACCCTTACAGTGCTGCCCAGGAGATTTTACTGCTGCCCAGGGCAGGGTGACCAGGTTGTTGTGGTGGGGGAGAGTGGAGACCATCCAAGAGAAGAAGACATCAGTTTCCCAGCCTGATGCTGCTCTTGTTCTCAGCTGGCCACAGTTCTCTGGTCTCTCTGTCACAGATGAGCCCAATTTTTGGTTTGCAGGAAGAGTAATAATTATAAACATGACTTATGGTGAAAGAAATGTTTGTATCTGTGGAATCCATTATATCCAGATTGCCACAGGCTGCTCTGAAGCATAGATGATTTCTGCTTGCTGAGCTGATGCTGTTCAGAGTACACCTCTTCTGTGTCCAAGGCTGATTTAATTAGTGATGTCTGAGTGAGTGCAGGTCATCATCCCTGCCTCAGAGGATCGCAGCAGGGATATTTTGACACAGAGCAGATAATACGAGTTTTTTCCCTGATGTCTTCCATTCTTGTAAAGAAGATGACAATGTTTGAGGAGGTTTAATTGTAGAGGGTGACTGAGGGAGAAGGCACCCTGCTTGGGTGGGGTCCTGGCTACAGTCAGTGGGCAGGAGGGGAGGTGGGTTGGGCAGAATGTGGGGTTGAGGTCAGATTTTTGCAAGAATTACTCACTGGTGAGTAATTGCTCACTAGTGCAGACATTCCTCAGCTTCAGGCTGAGGGAGACATCCCGAGCAGGAGGCGTTTGGGTTCTTCAGGCTCTCGTGCCAGAAGCGGTGAGATAACCTCTCCCTTTTCTCTCCCCTTCCTGGCTCCCCAGGAAGATGTGTGACCCTGGCATGACTGCTTTTGAGCCTGAGGCTCTGGGCAACCTTGTGGAAGGCCTGGATTTCCACCGATTCTACTTTGAAAACCGTAAGCAGCTCACTTGCTTTCTGAGGGACCCCTCCCACCTCCCATGTGCCTCTCTTGACCTCCATCAGTTTGCTGGAGGGAATAGGGTTAGGGTTGCTGTGGGACCATCTCTGGCTGATCTGGAAGATCCCAGCAGGAGGTGTTGGGTCAGCTGGGGTCAGGTGTCTGTAGAGGAGTTGTTGGATTAGCTGTTTTCTAGGTGGAACCAACCTGAATCCACCTGTACAGCATTTACTCAGCCCCATTAAGCAGAGAGCTTAACACAAGTGTCTCCCCTCCCCACATTGCTGCCACCCCGAGCAAGAGCCACCCAAACTTCTTCTCCTGCCTAAATCCCCTTGTGCTTGTCCCCTCTCCAGTGTGGTCCCGGAACAGCAAGCCCGTGCACACGACGATCCTGAACCCGCACATCCACCTGATGGGAGACGAGTCTGCCTGCATTGCCTACATTCGCATCACGCAGTACGTGGACTCCGGAGGGATCCCCCGCACTGCCCAGTCCGAGGAGACCCGCATCTGGCACCGCCGGGATGGCAAATGGCAGATTGTTCACTTCCACAGATCTGGCGCGCCCTCGGTCCTACCGCAGTAAGCCCTGTGAGCATCCAGGGGTGGGGCACAAGGGATAGGGAGGGCTGGGTGTGGGCTTGCTGCAGCGTTGAGGCTCACAGGATGTGGGATCCTGCCCTGAGGATCTATGATGGGGAGATTGCTGTGAGATAGCAATGGGGAGAGAGATGCTCTGCCAAAGGGATGGTCAAAGCAAATTCCGGCTCTTCCTGGTTTGTGTTTTGCAGCTGAAGCGTGGCCCTGCCCGTGTTGGGTTTGTCACTGACTGACTACCAAGGGGAGACCCCCTCCGACATGTTCACCTACGGGACTTTGGCTGTTGGCTCTGCTGCTTGGTTCCCGCTGGAATAACCCCTCGCTTTTCACTGCACACACACGACAGCCCCGCCAGTGCAGCACAGGCATCCCATCAAACCTCCACCCTGCCGGGGTCATGGCGCTGGGCCCCCTCCCTCTGCATGAACCAGAAAAATAGAAACCATGAACTTCAACCCGAACATCTGGCCGGTGTACAGGCCCCCCTCATCGGCTGCATAGCGTTGGTGGGCCTCCTCACTACCCAGAACATCTCCTGAACTGGGCTCAGACTCATCATCCACCTCCATCCTCACCTCTGCTGGAAGCCCTCCGAGGAAGAGGGGGGCAGTTTTGAGCCGCTCTCTGCTGCATCCTCCCTGCGTGCTGGTGGATTTTGCTTTGCTGCTATCAAGATCCCTGTCTGCTGCCATGACTCCCGCCTGCTCCCAACCTGAGTTCCTGCTTCCCAGCAGCCTCATCCAGGGAACTGCAATTCAATCCATTTGCCAAGTCCATTTTTCATGCGTACCTGTGCAAGGAGGGCCATGTTTGGATGGGTGAGTAAAGACTATCTGTTCATTTTCCCTTCCCAGCGCAGGCTGGCTCCTTCCAAGGAGAGCAAGTAGGTTTGCACCCTGGCTCCAGGCAACTGCTGTGCCAAGAAGGATGCTCTCCCTCCTTCCTCCCTTCTCCCTTTGGAGCAGACTGGGGATGCTGGGAGAAGAGAGGAGGAGAATGATGACTGTTTCCCAGTACCACATCAGCACAGACGGGAGCTGGGGCTCTCCCATCCATGTCCAGGCGGTAGCATCGCCCCTGCACCCTCCTCCTCCTCACCCACCACCCAGCCCGGATCCTTTACCCCAGCACCCACCTCTGCCCCCCACATACAGCACTGGCATTCCCTTGCTCCCAGCTCCCAGGATGGGATGGGAGCAGCCAAGCTGGCTGTTGGCTCGGGGCACAAACCTCCATGGCCCACGTGACTCCTTCCAGCGACAACAAGGAATGCAAGCTTTAGTGACAAACTGCAGAATCTGATTGTGCTTCAACGAAAACAAACAAGCCTTTCGCTGTCTTCTCCTTTGAGCGCATGCCTTTTTATAGGGAAAAGAAACCAACCTACCGTGTATTTCGTAACTTGATTTTGAGTATTTGCTGAAATGGATCTTTATGTAATAACTAGAAACATTCAACTGTTTAAGTGGGGAGGGAGGGGGGATTTTCGGGGGTTGCTGTTTTTCATTGCGTTTACATTTGAAGTGGGGTTGTTCTGCCACGATGCTCCTGCCATGGGTCCCACAGCTGCCAGCCCCCTCCTCACACCGTGGTGGCTTGTCCCGTTCTGTCCCTCAGTGTTGGGTGGCAACGACACCCACCTCCAGGGGCACCCATCTCCAGGGGCACCCACATGGCCATGGCGCCTTCCTGCACCTCATGGGTCTTCCTGCAGGGCAAACCACAGCAGTGGCTCTGGGAGTGCCACCAGCATGTGGCTTTCAGGACAGAAGACATGGCTGGGAAGGGGAACGTTGGTCTCACCTCTTTGCCATCAGGCAGAGGTCCGAGGGTGGGTGTTTTTCTGGCAATTCTTCCATTTCACATTCTCTTTTTTCCGACTGGAGCCTCTTTGCTCACTGAAGTGAGGCTCCTGCAGCACTGCTGCCCCGGGGTACTTTCTAGCTCCACTCTCTTCGTCTGCATGGTGTTTAACTTTCTAGACGGTGCGTGTGTTGAAAAACAAAGAAATGAACAAAAACTGCTTGTTTTGGACCTAAAAAAAAAAAAGAAAAAGGAAAAAAAAGAGGAAATATTTCCTCCATGTAAATTCTGAGCGTGTATTTTGCATTTTCTGTGGTTTTGAATGCTTTGCTCTCTGTTGAGGCAGGGACAGCCACCATGCCAAACGCAGCTGCATCCTTGCAGACTGCAAAAATATTTTCCCACTGGATGGAGGGGAAGAAATCTAAACTGCTGGGGCATGGACAAGCCCTGAGAAGTGTTTTGGTGTGTTCATCTGTGCCAGCAGTGTGATGGCTGCTGGTGATGTATGTAGGAGATGCCTTTTTGGGGGCAAATAACAGAGCTGATCCATGGGTGCCCATGGCGTTCCCCATACCTTTGGTGGACCTGTGCACCATAGGCTTGCAAGAGTTCCCCAAAGCAGGGAAATCCATGCAGGGAAAGGATTAGCTTTTAAGGTAGAGTTTGGCTGTTTTTACAGATCTGTTTTTCTTCTGTAGTCATGTAGTGCTGAAGTTTTTTTTAATTTTTAAAGGAAGGACTCAGCTCTTTCACAGTTCTCTCTCTCCCTCTCCAGAGCTGGCTCTGAAGCCAGCCATAGTCAGTGTCATCCACCTTCTGATGTCCAAGCTCTCCAGTTGTCAAGAGGATTTTTGGGAATTGGTATAAGGTGGATGATGATAGAGGACATCATATTAGGGCTCTGCATGGGGGCTGAAGGGCAGATGCCATCTCAGCCTGGTTTAGAAGCTGCTGATAGCTGTGAACCTTGGATGGGCTGTGAGGGTGAAGCTGCTCCAGCAGCTGCTACTGGAAAAAGGACTGGGACTGGGGGTCTGGTATGATTCACTGGGAATAACAGATGAGATGTTGGGGTAGATACAATCTCCTTTCACTGAGAACCCACAGTCACTTCTAGGGAGAAGCACCTTGGCTCCCAGGAAGGCTTTGAGGTGTCTTCTTGGAGGGAGTTTCTCCTCCTTGAGGTTTCCCTAAGTTCATCTCCCCAGGAGGCCGCTGGATGTCCTTGCAACACTCCTTTCCAAGGGAAGCAGAGTCTGAAGTTTAAACTCATTATAGTCTTCCAGTCAAGCTGCAACCTGACCAAGGAAGACCCAACTTCCCAACATGCCCACGCTGGCAGCATTAAGCACCTGCACTTTAGGGGTCTGTCCTACCTGATGTCTCTGCCCCACCTTCCTCTCTTCTCCAGAGCAAGTTCTTGTATCTCCAGGGCATCTCAGCAAGCTCTGATGGACCACCACCTTTTCTTTCAATATCCATGGAAAACATCTGTTTCTGTCTTCCTTTGCATTTGCTGATTTCTCCTAAACTTGCAGGAAAGCTATATAAATAAGTTTCCACCATCCTTCTCTGGCTGGAAGAGCCACGGATGCTGCTGTTACATCTCTACTTTTAAGCTGTTGACACTGTCCCTGACATATGCAATCAGGCATTGCCCCAACAATCATGGTTCTGTGAATGACAGTGTCCAGGGATGTTCCTAATAAGCAACATGGACAAGGTCACTTTCTTGGGATAGTTTACCACCATGGACCTCCTGTCCCATTGGCCTCAAGGCTGGAGATCAGGCTATGGCACATTTAATTTCCTGGCATGGACAGAATTCCTCTCCTCTGGTCTCCTGGTGCCTGGCTGAAACCAAACTCAGAAGTTCTCCAAATTCATCCTCTCTTCCACCTCTCCCAGACCACAGGGGATGTCTAAAAGGAAGCACTTGCTGTAGTGGTGTCGAGCTCCCAGCTCCACAGGTGGGCTTGGGAGCTGCCTGTTTTCCCTTCCTGGCTGCCAAGGTCCACTGGCAACATCATAATTTCTCACATCTTGCTGATGCATCCCCTCTGGAAGACAAAGAGGCCACTCCTGAGCCTCTGCTCTTTGCTGAAGGAGCAGGCACCCTCCTCCTTACCACAGCCAGGCACAGCTGGGAGAGTTGTATTTCCTCCCCAAGCTCAGATGAAGTGCCCCTTCTGCCAGGCACCAAATCCTTGTCTGACCCCAAACCTGCCTCTCCTCCCATGGATGCCCCCATGGATCCCCAGAAGCTGGAGCAGGCAGCAGTCATCCATTCCCACTTGGAGGTCCCAGAGGGCTCTGCAGCCTGTGGTGGGATTGCAGTGCTGTGTGTGAGAGGGCAGCCACACACCCCATGGACCAAGAGGTGTCTGCCAGCAGGAGATCACAAAACCACCTCTGACCATCCCAGCAGACAGACTGACCCTTCTCCCCCACCATGGGACGGGTTATGGTGTACCCCACGCTCTTGATGCTGCACAGATCCTCCAGCCAGCAGAGATCTCGCCCTTGCCCATCTCCCAAGGTGCAGGTCCCATCTGTATCAGACAGGGAAACCCAGATGTGAGCAGGCTATGGGGACACCAGAGCAGGGGCTGGTGGCCACTGTGCCACCAGATTCATCTGAATCTCCTTCCCTATTGCAGGTCATCGACAAGGAGTGGGAGAGAGGGAGCAGTGGAGGGGACTGTATCGAGTGGCTCCTTCCTTCTTTGGATTGTTGTCCCTTTTTTCTAACTGTTGCACAATTTTAGGGCTTTTGTAACATTTTTTGGACAAGCAGGGAAAATATGTTAACAGTGGTTTAAGGAAAAAAAAATGAGATCTATCTCTCTCTCTTATATATTATATATATAAATATATATANGAGCAGGGTGGGTGTGGGAGGGAGGGCGAGTGTCAGTTTTATTCTTGGTGTTCAAGTGCAATAAATAGCTACCAACTTCTGAGCATGGAAACGGATGATTCTCCGTCACTGCAGTGACTCAGACTGTCTGCCACCCCCTTGTCCCTCCATCACCGCACTCCTGTCCTCGAAAGCATCAAGGCTGGCACCAGGCCTTGGGCAGGAGCTGCAGGTATCCTGCTGCCTGCAGGATGCTGATGCTCTGGGCACTGCTCACCCCTCATTTCCAGCATCTCTGGGGCTTCAGGGAGCTCAGTGCCATGCCAAGGCCCAGCTCATTGCAATCCAGCCCTTTTCCCAGGGACAGGGCTCTGGGGGCTGCAGGTGTCTGGGAGCCCCCAGCAGGTGTTCAAGCTAGATGGGAGTGGGGGTGCCCACTGGGCAGTTTGGGGGAGTTTAGAGGAAGCTGGTGCGCCAGTGTGAGGGGCACAGGACTTCCAGCCAAGTCCAGGGAGGGTTCGGGGGGCTCCCAGGGCCACCTGCTGGGCTTTGCTCATCCATGTGGGCTGGTACCTCAGGGGCACTGGAGTCAGGCTGCCACATTCTCTGTTCCTGCTTCACCCCAGGCCCTGGGGTGCCCCTTTGCCCCCCTCTCCCTGCCATCTGCCCCGGCCCCGGCAGGTGTCAGCACTGGAATGTTCCGGCTGCTGCGTCCCTCCCTCAGCCCGGGGCAGCCACGCGTGGTGCAGGACACGTGTCCTCCGGATGTGCCACTGCCTGACTGCCTTTTGCCCTTGGTGTCCTCCCTCACTGGCAGCTTTGGCCTCCCAACCACATCCCTGGCACAGCCTGGGCTCCTTCCCTCCCATCACAGTGCAGCACAGTGCTGGGTGATGGCAGCTACCAAAGGAGAGCCCTGAGGATCCCAGGATCACAGTGGGGATTCAGGGAATATGGTTTTCCTACCCATGCAGGTAGGAAAAGCTGAGAAACATGGAGAGACTGGACCATCTTGGTCAGCCCAGAGCAGCTTCAACTGCATGCTGTGGGAAGGCCTCAGGTTCTCCATGTTGTTCTGGTACTTTGTGGCCAGCAGTAACATCATGAAACACCGGAGTCCATCACCCCACACAGACCCCTGTGTGTGCCCCTCCAGGGGCCAGCCCAGCCTGGGCTCCCTGGCCAGCACCCACAGCGATGGCTGGGCAACACCGTGACCTCCTGAGGCCTCCTGCTCAGTAAATAGTGTCAAGGTTAGAGCGAGGGATTCATTGGGGCCATAAATGTTTATGGCAGGCCCTCCCCGCTCCCCAGCCGCCATGGCCTGAACTTTCCATCAGCCACGCTTTTATGGCCGGGCTCTAATGATTAACCCAGGGCCAGCAGCTGAAGGCTCTTCACGGGTGTGCTGCTGCAGCCCCACACACCCACAATAGCTGGAGCTGGGGGACCCCCATGGCCCCCACAGGCTGCAGCCACCGTGGGGTATGGTGAGGAGGATGGGAAAAGCCATCAGTGATCCTGCAGGAGAAAGGAAGGGCACAGCCATCCAGAAATGAGCTCAGCATCCCTGGACAAGAGGAGGTGAGCAGGCAGGAGGACAAGGTGTAGGAGCTGATCCTACACTCTTGGAGGGGCAAAGGCAATAATTAAATCTCCTGTATTGTACGGAAAGAGGAAGACTGCAGCCTCCTGACAGAATTCATCCTGGAGTCTCAGGCCACAGTGCTGGACCCAGTGCACCAGGAGCACATCCACAATCCAGACATAGACCTTAATTTTTCTGTTTGTCCTATGGTTTTGTCTTTTACTGGGACAAAGATTTGCAGAAAAAAGACCAGGAGGAGCTGTGCCCCTCTTGATGTGCATGGGAAGCCCTGAAAGCTCCTCTAGATGTGCCTTTCTTCCATGCCAAAGACCCTCCAGATAACACAAGCAGGGGCTGTGTCACACAGCACTGTTACTGGTGAGATGATGGCACATGGTAGAAGGCACACACGACACTGGGATCATGGGAACTGGCAGCATCAGGTCCAAACAGCCCCATCCAGGAGTTCACCAAGACCCTCAGGCCAGCAGTGTTGGCAGGAGGTGGGACATGGGCTGATCTACCCCAAAATCACACACAGACAGTGAAACCTAGCCCTTCTCCTTTCACTGGGAACAGCAGCACTCAGGGCTGGGGCCACACCTTGGATCTCCCTTGGCAATAGGCACAGGTCTTCCTTGGACACTGGGTCCACCTGAAACCCATCCCTGACCTCCTGCACACGTGAGGGACAGGTTACACCATCTCTTCTCTTCCTTCAAGTCACCCCAACGCTTCCAGGCACCACAGGGAAGGGCCACCCTGACCCACCAAGGTCCTTGGGGGATGTACAGCCTGGTTTGTTTATAAAGCCTTTTCTTTTATTCTTCCACTTGTTTTTAATTGCTCATTTATTAGGTTAAATTGCTTTAGGAGGACACTGATTTGTGCTGGTTTTGCTGGAATACCTCTGTGGGATCAGGGCACTCTGGCACACACTGTCCTTGGGGCATGGAGGCTGTTACAGATTCTCTCACATGTGTTTATGGGTTATTGGAGTCAAATACAGACACACAGAGAACAGATCAATACGCAGGAGCTCCTCCTCCTCCTCCCCACCTCCTGCAGCCTGGACATCCCTCCACCCTGCACATCCCTGAGAGGGGACAGCAGGGCTGGGGCTGCGGGTGGGAGCGGGACAGCCCTGATACTTCAACCAGACACTGTCACACAAACACATGGACTCATCACACAGTTTGTCACACTGAACAGAAACACATCAGGGGCACCAGGACAGGCAGCAGCTCTGTCCTGGCAGGGCCAGGGTGGTGATGAGGAACCTGGCAGGGTCAGCAGCTCCTGACTACTCCTTGAAAGACCCCCCTCAAGCTGTCCTGAAGTGCTGCAGTGCAACCTGTGCAAAATGGGAGGTGGGCTCCCACCCAGCCTACGGGACACTGGGTTCCCTCATATCATGGACTCCTCCTCGTCGTCCTCCTCCATCTCACGGTCCACCTCAATGGCCGTGTTCTCGTAGCTGGTGATGCCCCCATATTTCCTCATGTGGACCATCAGGGGCTTGGGGGACTGGCTGCCAGCCAGGCTGGCCACATACACACCGGTTCGGTTCTCCTCCAGGGATGGGCCCCAGTCCATGGCCGGCCGGCTGGCCTGCTGCACCCGCTGTGAGGGAACAGGCAGAGGGAGTACAGGCACCCTGCACCCTCCACTCCCCAGGCAGCGCCCCACCCTGCAGCTCATCCACTGCTCCCAGTGCCTTGCTGGCCCTCAGGGACTGAAAAAAACCCCAGTGAGGATGGGATGGGGTCAAAAATTCATCCTGAGGCCTTTCGGGAAGGCAGTTTTGTCTGTCTTGCTGTAGGCTGGGGAGGTGTCAAGGGCTGTGGGAGCTGGTGGTGAGGGCCTGCAGGAGTGAGGTGCTATTGTAGGGCTACAGCCCTGTGCTGTGGGGTTGGGGCCACTCACAAGGGGTTAGCCTTGGCCAAGGTGGCTCCTGGCCATGCTGTGTCAAGCCAGGTTACAACCAGCAAGTGCTCCAGCAGGGGATTGTTACCTGGAGAGGGCATCAAGCTCTGCTCCTCTACCTTTAACAGCCTGGTGAGAGCAGTGAAGGGCTGGGAAAGCCGTGAGCAGCCAGCAGCTCTGTAACCTGCTCCTGCAAGGAGCATTTCAGTGCAGGGATCCCATCTGGGCTGCCTGCCTTGCTGTGTCATTGCTCTTGCCAAGTGGGTGCAAAGTCCCAGGTGCCCATGATTGCCCCATGCTGGGGACAACGTTCTTCCTCACAGGACAGAGCAGGCTTGTTTTGGAGTGTGTATGTACACTGGGCTGCCCCTTGGGCAGCAGTTTTACTTAGCATCTGCCTGGCATCATGGGAAGCAGCACTGCTGGAAATGTTTTGGGATGTGCCATCTCTCACGCTCCACGGGCAGCAAGATGGAATGGGGACAAACACTTCCAGGAGTGAGGACACAGAAACTTCCAGAGGATACTGATTTGGGAGGGGCTTGTGCTCACTGCTGAATATTTCTGGGGTGCTCCCCAGCAGTGTCAGGCCCCAGTTCCTCCTACCTCCCACAGGGTCCCTTCTTCTTGGAGCACAGCCACCACCATGCCCATGGGAATCATCAGGCAGGAGAGGACTCCCATGAGGATGCCCAAGACCTCTGCCCAGGTGGGGAAGCGGTAGTTGCCATACTCAGAAGGCTGGTACTTGACAATGTTATACACCAGCAGAGCCTGTGGGATGGGAAGAAAGCGAGGTCATCCCAGAGGTCTCATGCTCAAAAAATGCCTGGAGATGATGGACACCTCCCAGCAGAAGGATGGTCTCTGGTGCAGGAGATGCCAGCAGAGTAACTTATCACACTGGGAGGTCACCCAGGGATACTGGCAGCACCATGGTTTTCCAGCAGCTCAAGCTGAGCAGTTACCATCATTGTTGCTGGGGATAGGACCATCCAGCAAGCTCGGAAGTAGGGCCCTGGTTTGAATCCCAGCATCATGTGGATATCTCGGCAGAACCTCTTCATGCCTACAGGAGGGAGAGGGACTCAGAAGTTTTGATCCTTCCCCCAGAGCCCTGTGCCTGTACCAGGCTGCCCTGCACTGATCACAAGCAGCAGTTTGTATCCTCTGCAGCAGTCTCCTTCCACCCATCTGGGAGAGGCAGGAGTGGGGCCCAGCTGTTGCTGCCTGAAGGAATGCTCAGGCTCAGGCTCAGCCCCACAATGTGTCTTTAGAGAGGTGAATCAAGTGATAGTCAAGAAGAAACAGGTGGTTTCTCCCTTAAGCATGAAACAGCAGTCTCATGCTCCACTGTGAGGCTGTTGGTTTTCCTACTGATCCCTCTAAATCCCTCTCTTCACACAGACAGCACACCCTTCCCTGTGCCCCTGTGGGGACAGGTACCCTTACCATAGACACGTGTCACCACAAGGCAGGTAGTGATCACCACCACCATGAGACCAAAGCCAGCACTGTAGTCATCCAGTAGGACCAGCCAGTACATCCCACCCTGTGGAGACAAAGCAGAGAGGCCAGCATCTCCAGGACCATCATCCCAATAAACCTCCACCCATGTCCTCTGACTTTCGGTAACCCTGGGGAGGACAGCAGTCTCAAGAGACATCAATCTCCTAATGGGGTTGGTGTAGGGATGGGAATAACACTGTGTCACTCCCCTTGGCCCTCACACCTTCTGGAAATTTGGGCTGGTCTCTCTTTCACCTGGTTATCTTATATGTGAAAACTTGTCCCCTGTCCTAAGGTCTCCCTAAAATGAGTGCCTAGTTGGTCCCCACAATGGATCCATCCATCCCACACCCATACCTCTGTTGTGAGGATGAGCCCCATGAGGAAGAGGGCGATGCAGATGACAGCTGAGAAGGAAGCTTTCTTTGGCCGCAGGTAGTAGGGGAATTCATCTGTCACAGCCGTAACGATGGTCTCCATAAATGCAAACTGCATGCACAGGAGGAGAGGGTCCCCTGAGCCCTCAGGCTGCCTGGAGTCCACAGCTGTCTCCGTGGGCTCTGTCCTTACCTGGCTGTCCAGTCCCAATGTTAACAGCATGAAGAAAAACAGGAATGACCAGAATGGAGAAAGGGGGAGCATTGTCATGGCCTGGGGGTACACCACAAATGCCAGACCAGGACCTAGGGGAGGCAAAGGACAGCAGGGTGAAAAGGTGGTGACAGAGCTGGGCATGGGGGGATGGAGGAGAGAAGAGCTCAGCAGAGCAGCACCATGGCAGAAACTTGCCAGGACTCTGGCAAGACAGGCAGGAAGGGTCCTGTGGCAGAGGGTGGAGAAACAGCCTGCTCCTTGCTCAGACCTTCATCAGACATCATTTGTTACTCAGTATTTACACCACAGGAACTTGTCTGCCCCCTTCCCTCCCCTTGGCCAGCTGAGCATCCACCTTCATCCCTCATGCTGACACCCTCAGGTGCCTTCCATCCTGGAAGGGATGCTCCTCAGCACACCCAGGCAGAGGAGGAAGGGGAAAACATCTTCATTTGGCCTCACCTGCTTTTGCTACCTGGTTAACAGGGACCCCAAGCTCCTGGGACATGTATCCCAAAACGGAGAAGATGGCAAACCCTGCCAGGATGCTGGTGATGGCATTGCCCAGGGTCACTATGAAGGTGTCCCTACAGAGAAGGAAGAAGATGCTCTGAACGTGCTTGTTCCTTCCCACCCCACACCAGTGCCTGGTGGCATTGCCAGCCCCAGGTGTCACAGTAATGTGACCCAGTGACTGTCCTTCAGGGCCTCTCATGGCAAGTGCTTTCCAGGGTGAAAAGGAGCATATATTTCATGGATAATACTGTGGGGTTCCTCCAAAGCTTTCTGTCCCCTGTGGATGGGATGAGACCAAACATCCAACACCCATCTCTTTCAGTAACTACACTGGATGCTGGGGACAGGGCACACATGCACAACTCTAGCCTCAAATACCCTCAGCTTTCAGCACCTACTACCCAAGACTTCTGAGCTGGGTGCTCTGCCTTGGCGCTTAGGAGAATTTTTTCCCACAGATCCCTCTGCTCCTCTCAAGCCTGTACAAACTGCCAGGTATCCCCTCAGTGCAAGGAGCAGAGCAAGGTGACTGTGCTGCACCATGTGCTTCTGCTGTCTTTGAACCCACCAGCTCAAGTTTTCTTGGCTCCCCCCCAACCCATAATTTTTACAAGAGAGCAGCTGACTCCCACCTGTAGATATTCTGATGGAAGGTGTTGTACGAGGCGAAGGTGAGGAGACCCCCAAAGCCCACCCCAAGAGAGTAGAAAATCTGCAGGGCTGCCTCGATCCACACCTGGGGGAAGAAAGCAGTTCTGAGGAGAGCAGGGGTTTGGAAACCTCCACATGAGGAAAACAGCATTAGAAATCTGCTTCCCCAGAGCCCTGGGCACATCTTCCCCAGCACTCCAAGCACGCACAGCCTATGGGGTATTTGCCTTTCCTTGTTAACACTCACCACTCATAGTGGATCAGCTGCCTAATGGAAGGGCTAAGAAGAATATTTTAGGCCAGCCCAGTGTGGCATTAAATGCCCTTGTAAAACTGTGTGGTCTCTTGATGACCACCACTGCTGACCATTCCACGTGCTGGGATTTCTTGAGAACAACAGTCAAATCCACATGGGCACCCATCAGTCCATCACAGGGGCTGGGATGGTCCTGCCCATCATTCTGGTACTTAGGGGAGTCTTGGTACCATCCCATCCATGCAGAGCCATAAACACATGCATGGGGTGGAGACACATGGGAATAGTGGCCAGACAAGGTGTGGGACAAAAATTTTTGCTCTAGGAGCAACCAAGACAGCTTTAGGTTAGGGTGGCCAGAAAAGACACCTGAGTAAGGGAACTGCCTCTGTTGCATTCAGGAGGTGGCAGGAGAAGGTTCATTTCTGTGTCTCAAACAAATTGCACAACATCCTTACTCACCTTGGAAGACAGCAAGTGATCAAACTGGGGTGTGAGGTAAAACTGGATCCCCTTCCAGGCCCCCTCCAGGGTCACGCCCCGAATGAGCAGCATCACCAGGATGAGGTATGGGAAGGTGGCAGTGAAGTACACGACCTGTGGGAAAGCAGAGCCAGCTGGGAGAGCTGGGAATGACAGCACGGCGTGAGTGCTGTCCCCATGCCCTGTCCCTAGGATGGGACACATCACCCTGGGGTCCTTGGGCTGCAGCAGAGCCGGTGTGCCAGCCCTGCTGGTGTCTGAGTGTGCAGGGCATCCCCAAAATATCTTATGCCCAGTGGATGCTGTTTGTAGGTCTCACTTTCCCAGAGGTGCAGAGTTGCATGCACTGGTGAGCTTTGCTGTAGGTCGCCCCCAGAGGAGTGCAGCCAGCCCTTACCTTGCCAGAGGACTTGACTCCCTTAAGGATGCACAGATAAACAATAGTCCAAGAAAGGAGCAGGCACAGACACAAGTTCCAGCGGATCCTCCCAGGATCCCCAATCCCCGAGCTTCCTTGGATGTGCAGGACATACCGGCTAGGGAGGAAGGAGAGCTGCTAGTGAGCAGCCATGGCTGCCTTCTTCCAGATGCCCTCTCACCCTAGAAATGCCTCTCCTGCAAAATAACCTTGTCAACAATCATAGCACTGGCAGCTCCTTGCCAAGCAAACAGGAACAGTTGGAGCGATTTCTCCACCATGTATTAAAGAGCTTAGAAGGGATGCCTGGCATCTCAAGAGCAAATTCCCAGCCATTCCCAGATGTGGGATGCATTTTAGTCTAGCATATCTCCAGGCCAACAATGCAGCACTAGAACATGGACATCTCCCACATCCCAGTGGCTAAACTGAGTTGTCACCCACAGCTGAGCACACGAGCCCATCGCTGCACCCACACCACCAACCATGAGTGATTCCTGCACCATCTGTGCTGTGAGACGTGCAGATCCTTCACCCCTCACCCCATCCCCATCCTCTCCCTGAGGAGATACCAACCACCTCCCCACAGCTGGGTCGGGCTGACCTCGTTACCTCCAGTACTCCTCGCTGGGGCTGACGGTGTTGCTGATGTTGACGGGGAGGGTGTTGTTCCCCGCCCTGATGACGTGGTGGTCCAGGCACAGGTCGGTGTTCCACCAGTTGCCACAGTGCTGCCAGGGCAAGTCGCTTGTGAGGGATGCAAAGAGGTAGAAGAGAACGTAAGCAATGATCATATTGTAGTAAATGGCCACCAAGGAGACGATGAGGATCGTGCCCATGCCAACGCCTGAAGGAAGGAGAGGGTAAAGAAGGAGTGAGCTGGAGCAGAGCAAAGCACATCCAAAAGCAGGGTCAGACACTGCACCTCAGCAGCCAAATGATCAACCAGTCCAAGGTTCACCTGCTGGGGGAGCCTCTTATTGCCATTAAAATGTCTGGACATGCCTTCTCTGTATTGATGATCTGTTGCCTCATACAAAAAACTTTACACCAGCTTAATGTTGAGAATAAAAGTATTTGATTTGAACTTTTTTTTTTTTAATGCTTTTTTCTTACCTTTGTTTTTAACAGGCATTGCTTAGCTTTCATGCTCTATTTTGTACAATAGATGGCTTAATAATCTTCATACCATTTCTAGACCTGGTCATGCCATCTAGAGCCCTCAAAGACTGACCAATCTCATACATATCCTGCAGCTACTAAAACAGCTAACTCAAAATTCCAGCCTGCCACACCTTCCCCCAGGTTCTTTTGATTCTAACGAGAGCTTTGAGGCTCTTGGGCTCTTTGGGATGCTTCTGGTGGTGCATGTCCTCATCACAGATCTCTTGCAGAGGTCCCTCAGAAGCTCTGGACTTCCCTCACGCACCTTTAAAGAGAGGGCTTATCTTCCAGACGGCGAGTGGCCCTAGGCTGGAGAACTGGCCAAGTGACAGCTCCATGAAGAAGATGGGGATCCCACAGATGGCCAGCATGATGAAGTAAGGAACCAAGAAAGCTCCTGCAAGAAAAAAAAAAAATCCTGAAAGTAATACACAACAAACACCTAAAGCCCAGCTGTGACAGGGAATAAAGCTCATTCACTATGTGTGGCTCTGAGGGATCTACATCAAAATCAGGAAGACAGGGAGGAGCAAGAGCACACTGTTAGTGCAGAAGAAAGGGGCTGTGATTCACCTGGTGCTGTGCTTCCCCTCTGCTCCCAACTCTATTTTCACTCTGAATCTTTTACAGACACCATGAAATTCTCCAGTTATTATTGCTCTGGGAGGAGTTGAACCAACATTTTGGGGCTCTTGCATTGCAAAAGGTTCACTCCCTCCTTTGATAGATGGGAAGTGTTTGCTGACCCTGCTGAGTCCTGGAGGACACCTGAACAAGAAGCTAGTGGACACCAGGAGAGCTGGTGTTTGGTTCACCATGGAGACAGGGGTTTGTCCAAGGCCAGGAATACAGAGATGGGATTGCAAGTCCTTTCCACTCATGGGTACAGGTGGTTAAAGCCCTAAACAAGTATGGAAAGGGCAGGAGGAGGCTTCACCCCACAACAAGTGCTACTTTCCAGCCCCAGGAAGGGGAAGGGATGTTTCTTCAGGGATATTCTATCAGCCCAGGTCAGTGGGTGGGAGACTGACTGCTCCAAAGGATGCCCAAGTACCTCCTCCATTGGTGTAAGCCCTGTAGGGAAACCTCCAGACGTTTCCAAGGCCCACGCAGTATCCGATGCAGGAGAGGAGGAAATCCAGCCGCCCTGTCCAGTTCCCTCTGTCTTCTGGGCACTCAGAGCCCAGGTCCCCATCCTGGCTGCTGGGGCTTACCAGGAGATCTGGTGTCACTGGCTGAGTGAGGGACCAGGGTATGGGAGAGGGGAGACAGGGGTTGAGCAAGGAATAAAAACAGAGAATGAAGAATGGGAGAGAGGGAAGAAGTGCCAAGAACTCGCGAGTGAATTTGTGATCCCAAGACACAGCACTGACACTTGTCCCTTGGGAACACTCTGTCCCAGCAGCTCTGTGTTCCCCACCTCTGCCAATGCCCTGCTCTGCCACTGAGCAAACAAAAGGGATAAAAGCAATCCCACATGGCCAGAGCTCCCCTGGGAAAGGTAGGATTGTCCCAGTTCATTCTGGGAATGTTCACCAGGACCCAACTCACAACCCCCAGGTTACAAAAACATCTTTTCAGGGGGCCACAATAAACTTTCTGGATCTCCTGCATAATATGGGCACAAGGACAGAGGGAGAACCACTGTGGAGTGCCAGGGAGCGTGACACCCAGCCCCACGTGTGCTGCCATGCCAGGCACTCGGCTGCCTGCCATTAACTGCTCCGGGCATTTTTCACACTTTTCCAACTGCCAAAAGCCTGCACTGTGGGAATTTAGTGATGCTCCCAGTTGTCTCTGCTGAGAGATGAGAGACCTCCTTCCAGAATTCCTAATGTGCTCTGGATCGATGCAGCACAGGCAGGGCATTAACCCATTCCCTTCCTCCCCACTGCCTCAGCCCTGCAAGGGGAAGTGTGAGTCCTGCAATCCATTTGGGTTGGGGTGATGCACCAGGAGGGCACCTCCATGTTTGTGTAGGTGTATATCAGGTTTGCAGTGAGGTGTTCAGTCTGAATTCCCGCAATTTCCTTACCTCAGCAGAGCAGGGAAAGCAACCCACTGACTCCAGAGATGAAAGCCTAAGCCAGCAGCTGCCAGGTGAGATCCCATCACAGATAAACCCACAGCAAAACCAGGCAGCACAAAGGAGTGGAATGAGGATCCTGTCCCTGTGCCACCCTGTGTTGCTGTGTGCTGGCATGGGAGTTGATTATGTTTGTATTGAGGCACAGGAGGATTCTGGTGTCCCTGCTGACAAGGTACAAGGACCAGGGCAGGAGGAGCCCATTTGGGAACCTTCTCTTCTTGGGCACTCTCAAGAAAAAAAGCAGCCATCTCCCTGCCCTTGTCCATAATCATAGGGAACAAACCCATGGGATGTGGTTGAGGGAGAGGGACCTAGGTTTGGAGAGCTCAGCCAGAAGGATTTGCAGGTCTCCTGTACCAGTGTGCACTGGTGCTCAGAGCCTGCAGCAGACCCCAGTCTCCAGGAGGCCAGAGCTGGCTGGTGATCAGAGCTCAGTGCTGCCCTTTCACGGCCTCAGGGAAGGTGGCAGCCCTTTCCCTCTCCTCTCCTGCTGGACTGGAGGATGCTCCTGCTGCTGGTTCCCATGGAGACACCGAGCCATGATGCTGAAGGAGAGGGCTGCCAGCTCCCACCCTGCACAGGGTGCACCCCAAACTCCCAGCTGCTGGCACTGCAGACATGCTGCTTGCAGCCCAAAGGCACCAAACACAGAGGCAAACTCCTCCCCATCCCCACCTAGTGCACAAACACCTCGAGGGGCAGGACAAGGGCAAGCTCTTCCCAGAGCCAACCTGAAATGTACAGCTCCAGCAAAGCTGTTACACCAAACTCCTCTTGAAAAACCCATCCCTGCTGGATGCCACCATCACAAGGCAAGGGCCAGAAGAAAAAGTCACAAAACCACGGGCTGACAAGTGAAAATATGACCCAAATGTAATACTGTTGCTACAAAACCCTCACTACCTGGCAGCCCTCCTGCAGTTGTTCACAGCTCTGTGGTTTAGCAGAGCCACATGGCCATGGCCATGCCTGCTAATTAGCCCAGCACACACAGTGTGTGACCCACAGCTGTCTGTGCTTGCAGGGGATGGACAGGCTGCTCTGAACTCCCTCCCAAAGGTTTCAGCAGCTAAAACCTGTGTTCACAAAGATCCCTGCCAGGTAGGGGCCATCACAGTTGGGTCTTCCCTCTGCAAAATAATACTTCCCAGTCCATCACATGGGCTGGGGAACTCTTGTTTTCCAGGTTTGAATCACAGAAAAACAGCAAGCAGGGATGCTGGGAGGTCATTAAATCCTGTTGCCTAATTCCTGCATCTCTGAATCCTAAACACCTGCAGGAGGGCACAGGTAGAGCTGCAAGATCTCATTACATGCGGGTGCCTCTCCATGAGATGCAGCACAGAAATCAACACAGAAGCAACAACAGGAAATGAAAGGAACCAATGGGGCCTTTTCCAAACTGTAAATGGCCTGATCCCCATCTTGGTCACTATTTCAAGGGTCATGGGATGTAGTTTGTCACTTGTGTCTCAATAATGACTGCCCCCCTTGTTAATATCTTTATCTGGAGCTCTACAGCTCAAATTTAGGACCCCAGAGCAGAAAGCAGAGATCACTCAAGTGTCAGGTAAACCCAAAGGACAATGACAGTTGTCCCCATCGGGCAAGCTGAGAAGGGATGCTGCTGGAGAACACACACAAAGGCAACTCCCTGACTGCAATGCTCAAAATTGCCCCAAATCTCAGCCTTTCCATAGAAATCACAGAAAAACTGGCCTATTTGCCTGACTTGAAATTAATTACAAAGCACAATATTTAAAGCTTCCAGCCCCTTTTTGTCCCAAATCACAGAGGGAAGCACATCTCCCTTCTTCTGACTGCTGGAAATCTCACACATCAGGTTCACTCTAGAGGTTTTTTTTAGGATTAATGCTCTCTTTCAGCCTCTGTCATAACAGAAATTCTCTCTTTCAGCAGCAGCTGAAGTGCTCCAGTGCTACAGTATTGCTCTAGTGCTTTCCACCATCAGCTGCCATCCTTCAAGCAGGGCTCCCATCTCACAGTTATAAACAGATGGGGGCTAACAGCTCCCTTGGCAACCACGGCCTCTTTGAACACAGCATCACTTTCCATTATTCACCAAAAGATGCTCCCAAAGAAGTCAGCAAAGCAAAAGGTCACTGAGAAGAAAAAGCACTTTAGTCTCTGCCAAGATAAGAGCTCAGGTCTGCAAGGAAATGGCTCCATGCTAATTATTTTCTCTAAACCAATTTACTTAAACCAAAACTCAGCTGTATCTGAGTGAAAGAACTCCAGCCAGATCAAAGGTATGTTTTCATCCTATTTTGTCTCCATTCAAGCTGGCATTGTGGGGTTATTTTGTCAGTGTTTTGTGCGTGGCTCACAGCCTTTGAGCAAGAGAAATGCCACCCAGCACCAGATTTCTCCCCTGCGGATCTGAGCACAGTGAGTCTCTAAAGTGTGAGTCACTTCAGATTAGTTTGAATTGCCTGTTAATCTCTGAGAAAAAAAAATCTTAAAAAAGCATAAAAATTAATTCAAATGTAATATCACTTAGAAAGTGAAGTAAAAAAAGCACTGCTATGGTGAGAAAGAGCCCCTTAAAGGGCTGAACTCACCCTGGGTGACCTCAGCCTGGGATCACAGCCAATACTGTGGGAGGGAGCAAGTGATGGTGGAGCCAGCACAGGGAGGATGGAGATGGCTGAGGCTGAAGCAAACTCATTGCAGCAATGTCCAAAGTGTAGGGAGTATGCACAGATACAAATGTTTGTGGTTTTTCATCTGAAAACACTGGGCAAGTTTTGAGGCCTTTTGTGGCAGGCAGAGGAGGGCAGTGGCTCAGGCAGGAAGATGCTGCTCAGCAGCCTGGCCAGGTGTGGGAAGGGGCAGCAGGAACCATGGCTCCCACCATGGGCTCCAGTGGAATTTAGTCCATTTCTACCAAATAAACCCCAAAGAAAATAATCAAATAAATGAAAACAACCACTCAGTTCTTCTGGAAATACTATTATGCAAAAATCAACTTGAAATCCTTAGAGCCTAAGAAAGGTCTTCTCTAATCAAGAGGTATTTCCATATGTCTAAAATATGTTTGATAGGAAGGTTCAAAACTCCAGTTGACCAATGGGAAGTGGATCACAATGAGAGGAAGAGGAGGCTGTCAGGGTCCTGGGTGGGTGCTGCAGTGGGGATGGGCACATCTCCTAATCAGCCACCACCAGCTCCAGGCAAGCCCAATGCCAGCACTGGACACAGCGGTCTCAAGGGGGCTGTGAGCACCAGGTCTTCCATCTGGAGCTCAGCAATAGTATTTTTGGGTAATGAAGGACAGAAGGCTCTGAGCAGCACTGGGAATGGGGAAAATAACTCCAGAGACATCTGCTTTCCATCCCAACTGATCACCACGGGATGAAATGAATTCCTGAATAAATGCTAAAGAGGGTCACCAGCACCAAGTAACTCAGAAAGGCATTGGAAGGGGCAAAGACCATTTTTAATGGATCTTGCAGCCACAAAGCCATCTGGAAAAGCAATTTGCAGGAAAGAGGAAGAAAGAGGAGAGTCAAATGATGCCTCCAAACAAGAGTGGAGAAGTAGGCTATCAGGGCCTGCTGGCTGTCACCAGGATACTGCTGGGTTTTTACGTCATTTCCCAATATCCTAAGAATTTCCTGGCAAGGATGAAACTCTCCTGGGTTTTCATTCATCTCAACAGTCAACCTGCCCTGTGTTCAATGGGCATGGTTTGGCACAGGTTGTAGCTGAAGAGGCTCCCACTGCCTGGGATGCTCCAGGAAGGGCTGACCCATTCAGCAGCAGCATATCCCCATGACAGAGTTGTGACTGACACCATCTCTGCCACTCTGCTCCACCGTGTCCCCAGAGAAAGGACTCGGTCCCCAATCTGCCACCCTGCTCCACCGTGTCCACCCCAATGGGCAAAATGGGGACTCAGACTGGTAAGAGCAAAGTGGCAATGGAGGGGAGCCTATGATGGGAAAGCCTGACAACTGGGTTTAAAAGGGTTTCCAGCAGCATGTAAAAAGGGTTTGTAGCTCTGCCAGCTCTGCCCTGAACCCAGAGTTCAGTGCCCAGCTGACCCCACATCACCCACACCCCTTTAAATCCCACAGAGGAGGATGAGGAGGCAATCCGAGCTGCAGGTGGGAAAGGCACTGCCCAGCCCGCTGTGCTCATCCCGCGGGAGGGACCCCGAGCCCGGGCAGTCCTGGGGCTGCTGGAGCAGCGTCCCCGGGGTGCCGGGCTGCAGAGAGCCAGCTCTGCCCCCGGTGCCACCCACGGCGCCCGGCCAGACACAACATGAGTCACCCACCGCCGGCAGCACCTGCTGCCAGGGGAGGGGTGGGCGGGCAGCGGTGCCTCCCGCTCAGGAGGAGCGGTGGGCACGAAATGCCCCATCCCACTGCCCACGGTCTCGCTTTAGCCCCGCGCACGAACACGATTCCCTAATATCCCACTAAAACCCTGCTGGCTGCCCACGAAAGCTCCCGAGGACGGGATGCGGGCGACAGGCATGACTCCCCCGCTCCCAGCCCGGGGTTATCTTTGCTCCGTCTCCCAGCCCTGGGGTACCCTCGCTCCTGGCTGTCACCTGTCACTGGTCCCCTGCTCCTGCCCCTGGGGCATCCCCGCTCCCGGCTCTCACCTTCCGGAGATGCTGCTGCCGAACCTGCTTCATCCCAGACCCTGTTGCTATGCGCTCCCCGCTCCGACACTTTTCGTCTCGCTCTCTCCGGCGCTGGGGAGGGCGAAGCGGGAGCGGGGAAACGATGGCCGGCACGGAGGGGTGGGCACCCACCTGCTGCCGGGGAAAGCTGGGGACGTGAGGAGAGAGGCTGAAGGAAATGTTTGCCTTGAGTGGAGGATGGCTGCGTGCGGAGCAGGGAGGGAGGAGGGAGGTCTGTCTGTCAAAAGCACTCCTGACGGGGAAAGGGGAGCTCCGGGACCTCAGCCCCCCAACCCGGGCAGCGAGGGAGAACAGCTGCTGCCCCACTCACGCCACAAATGCAACAAGTGTCCCTAGAGAAGGACCTGACTTTGGGGTCACTCTGTCACTGAGCACCCTATGTAGTGATGGCAGCAGATGTCAGAAGCTCACAGCACCTTCCTGCCTGGCTCTGAGATGATTTCCCTGTGGCAGAACACAGCTGGAGCTTCAGCAGATCAGAAGTGATCATTCCCCATGATGCCTGAGCCACAGCCATCAGTTCCTTAGGGTAAGACCAACATATCCCACCACTCTGAGGGCAAGAAAAAGAGCAAGAGTACCCTCGGCAGTCCCCAGGGTGAACATCTGAGCCCAGCATATCATGGCCCCAATGCTGGAGCACAGGTCACATCTCCAGGGTCCAGGTGTCCCTGTTTGAGTCAGCAGTGGGATACTGGAGCCTCAATGTCCAGGGAGATGCTGGCTTTTCACCCTCATACTCAGTCAAATTCCCAGTGAGGTGGCTGAGCTGGTCTGTGCCTTCTCCTCCCACTTTTATGGTGGAAATGTCTCCCATGTGTCTGGGAGAGAGGACAACCCCACATGCCCCAGGGCCAGTGTGGGACCAGGACAGCTCCAGATTCACAGTGGCACCTCTTTCCCATGACAATATCCACTTGTCCATCACTTCATCCCTGGACTGTGCCCAGTGCTCTGACACTGGATGTGTCCCTTTTCCTTGCAAGTGCCCTACAGGCTCCAACCTGAGCCAGACCTCTGCCCAGATGCTTTACTGAGGCTGAAGGCGAATTGGCAGCACTGGGGATGAGGAGGATAATGATAGGGCTGGAATAGAGACAATCCAGCCTGCCTGATGTAAAAGCAAATCTCCAGGACATCTAATGGCAGTTGTGCTCCTACAGTCCTCTAAGCACTTCTGAAAATTTTCCCTGAAAGGAAAGATGTCCTCAGCATAAAGACATATTTCTGCAGGAGTCCAACACAATGAAGTGGCTCAGCATTTGCACAATGGGTCTTTCAGAGCTAATATTTACCTGGATTTCCCAGGGAAAGGAGAAAAGAGCCTAACTACATAACCCAAGACACATCTCTTTTCACACACTCACAGCTTCCTCAAAATTAAAAGTATCTTTGGGAATTCATTCAGGCTGGTTTTACCTGCCTTGGACTTGCCCACCACTTCTCCCTTTCCCAGATGCTGGCTGGGAATGCTGAGCCTGGAGCTGGCCAGGTTGATGGCCAGGGGTTGCACCAAGCCTTCATGGAGGGCAGGGATGCCTTGTTTGCCTTTCATGCCAGTGCAATCTGAACCAGCCTTTTTAGACTTTTTCCCTTGGGATCCCCCTAAAGAGAGATTTCCCATGGCAAACACCATGTCATGGGAGGGGAGAGCCTGGTGCCACCTTATTACAGCTGTCCCAGCCCCATGTCACCAGCACAGACTGATCTCTACACAGACCATTCGGTGTTCCTGGGCAGACTTCATAGCCTCATCTTGTGCCCAGGGCAGTATTTTTCATTAGAGACACCCAGGGTTGATGGTGCCCTGAAATGTCCACCTTGATACCACCTCTTCTGGGATGCTCTGTACTCGGAACTCACTTTTCTGATTTGTCTGATGCTGCTCTGGTAGCACCAGCAGCTCTTCATTGCCTGGGATCACCAGAGAGTAGATGTCCCAGGCACCTGGGATGTTCCAGCTTAGCATTTCAAGGCTGGACTGGACCAAGTCTTGCATTGCCCTGGAGCTAGCAAGAAATGCACTTCATGGGACAGCACACACCAGAGACAGTAATAGCCAGAAGGAGCAGTGCAATCTAGGGACCCCAAAACCCCCAGGAGAAGATGGGGGTATGCACAACTGTCCCCATGCCCTGATCCCCAAGGGCCTGGCACTAGGTAGCACACACAGGGCTTGCAAGCATTTTCTAGCAAGTTTTGTTTTCTCCCACTCCACCTCTGAGCCATCCCCTGGGACACCAAGTGAACCTTTCCCTTCTCATGGGCCAAAGCAGAACACGCATCCTCCACCCCAGCGCAGCACTGACAGACACTGGCACTACCTGCTGTTTGTGACACTGGAGGGCAAGGAGAGGGCAGAACACAGGCTGGGGAAACACCCTTGCCCACCCTGCCTGGGCAGCCCACACACATCCGGGTGGCAAGAAGGGAGAAGGTGGCTGGCAGCAGGATGGGACCGTGCCCAGATCCGCGCCGCAGACACAAGGAAGGCGACAAGGCAGCGGTGCTGTGGTTAGTCACTGCTGGGAAGTGTGCCATGCTGGAGGCTGCTGGCAGGACGGGTGTGCTTGGCCACCTGCTGTGCCTGGCCTTATTTTGATGATGGTTTCAAGATTTCTCCAAGGAGGGGTAAAGCTGGGCAGTGGGAGCTTATGGAAAGTGCGGAGGGAGGAGCAGGAAGAAACTTGTAGAGGACAGCCCTCAGGGTCCCCTGGCTATGAGGGCAGGCTGTCCCCATAAGGGCCAGGTTCCATGTGGGACATGTGACTTAGGAGGCAGCTGCTGCAGGTGCTAAAACAAGGTGCTCATCACCTGCCAGGGGTGAAACCATCTAGGTGACACGTGTCCAGGAGGTTTGAACCAAAGGCTCCAAAGCTGGTGGGGACATGGTGTCCACCAGCCCCTTTCCTGGCACAGGGAGGGCCCTGCATGGTTCACCCATCCCTGCCCAAGTGGCAGGTGCAGGGCGCAGGGGAGGACATGGGAGGGGGAACGGAGCAGATGCATTTCGTCACCCGGTCAAGGGGCGTGTGTGTGTGTAGGGGGAAGGGGTGGCTGGGTGTGTGGGTGCATTTATTGCCTCTTCCCGCCAGCGCCGGCTCCCTGTGCACACACGGGTGGCAGGGACCCAAGGGCACAGCCCACGGCTCCCTGGACTTTTACCCTGCTGTGCAAACAGGCAGGCGCCAGATTAGGGTATCAGTTGGAATTTCATCCTGTCAACGGCACCCACAGCCTCTCTGAGCGGGCAGTGGAGCATCTTCCCTCTGTCCCAGCCCCTCGTCTCCCTGCCAGCCACCCCACACCACAGGTGAATTGGGGAGATGCACATTTCACCCCCACCAGGACTCTGTTCCTCTCCCCACTGCTGGCTGCAGGCTCCCCCCTTGCAGACAATAGTGATGCCCAGTGCTGGGCTGCCATCACCCCATCCCCTGCTGGGGCAGGATCCCACTGCTTGTCTCCATGTGGCAATGGCAAAATTGGACATTAGAGGCACCCCAAATTGGACATTAAAGACATCCAAAATTGGACATTAAAGGCATCCAAAGCCCAGGGAGGGAGGATGAGTGTGGGGGAGCCAGCTTCCACCATGGGGACCATGCTGGAGTCTGCACACAGAAGGAACTCCAGCTTCCCCCATCCAGCCCAGCTCTTCAGACAGGTGCCTGATTCAGTCTCATCCCTTTCCTATATGTCACCAGGTCCATTGTATTTGCATCTCCCTGCCTGTTTTAGTTCCTGATTCCCCACATTTCCTTGCAGGGGTGCGTGAGGTGGTTCTCCTGTGCCATGGGCAGCCTGGCACCATGCTGGTGAGTGCAGGGTCACCAGGGTGCAGCAGTAGGTGCAGCAGTAGGTGCAGCCTCTGTTGCAATTGCAGGAACAAACACTTTGCTCTGTCCCTCTCTCAGCAATGCCACCTCATCCTGTTCCCACTCCTCCATCTCCTCCACCCACAAGGACTTTATGCTGCTTCAGGTGTCCCTCCACAGCCAGCTGCCCTGCCCTGGCACCTCAACACACCCCATGCAACACTTGGCACTGGGAAGTTTTGGGGCTGGAGGAGCCATTTGGGGCAGGGATTCGAGGGCAGCTCCTTGCTCAGTGTTCTGCTAAACCAGGGAAACACTGATGGGATGGAGAGGGGAGAGTGTCAGGCATTGATGCCAGCTGTCCCAGGCACTAATTCACATCCTCATTCTCTGTTTATTCATCTTGGACAAGGAGGATATTCAGCCTATCGACAGCCATAAAATGAGATTAGAGACCAGGAGGCGCCAATGGGAGGAGGCCACATCCCTGGGCAGCTGGCCTTGTTCTTTGGCCTCTGCCAGCCCAACAATGGCCTCACCCTCTCCCCTCTGTCTCCAGTGCTGCCAGTTTGCAGCCATCGTGTCACCCAGTGCTGCCACCCACCTTGGTGCCAAAGGAATGAGACGTGGCAGTGCCATGGCATGATATAAGCCATGCCACCACCAGCAGTGTCCCTTGTGGGACAGGCACACCATGTGCTACAGGGACAAGGCTGCTGCCTCAAGACACCCTTCCCAACCCTGGCTGTGCCCAGGAGCATTGACCCCAAAGCCAGCCCCCTCCCCTGCCACAGCACCACGGCCAGGAATGACAGCAACAAACCTGTGTCACACAGGATCCCTGCTTGTTTTTATTTTCACTGATGCCTAAAAAATAAAAAGGAAAACCACTTCTGCCTTATATACACAAAAACTGAGCTGAAGTCCTGAGTCAATGCAAACATTTGTCCTCATCACCGAGCTCACCTGGTAACAGTGGCCGTGGGAAGTGTCACTGGCAGGAGGGAGTCCCAAAGCCTTTGAGGGCTGGAGCAGAGCAGTGGACACAGTGGGATAACAGGGACCCACTTGTGAAAGCCATAGCACACCTGGGGACTCTGTTCTGGGGGCTGGGAGTGGTGAGGACTGGCAGTGGACAGGGTGGCCAAGGGATGTGAGGAACAAGCAGTGTCAGGTGGGATGTGAAGGTTTGACTGGCTTCTGGTCTTCAGGCAGCAGGGACATGTCTGCTGCTCTATTTTCCCAGAGCTTAGAGACAAAATGATGAGAAACATCAAACAAGCCACGCAAGGCTCATGCTCCCTCATCCCTGTCTTGGTCTTCGGAACTGCAGCTGAGGAGCACGTGGTGCAGCCCTGAGAAGGAGCCATATACCCTCCTGTGTCCCAGCTGTGTCCCAGCTGTGCCCCACTGGCCTTTAGGGTTGCTGAAACTGGGCTGTACATTAACCTGGGCCTGTACAATGGTCAAGACTCAGCACAATGAAGGGATTTCTCAGCTGCAGTTCACCAGTAGGAGTGGATGGGATTTAGCTAACTGGCCTAGGGAACACAGTGGGTGAGAGGGAGTGCAGCGCATGAAGGAGCAGGGAGACAGGGAGGACAAAATCTGTAGTCCTGTAATCTGTAGTTTTAAAGAAAATAAGAAAACAAATGCTTCTCTGTCTTTCTGAAAATCACCTCTCCATCACCTAACACCAGGGCACATGGCAGTCATTTCTTGCATGTCTGAGGAGGCCCTGCCCCCCTGGCAGCAGCTCCTGGTGCCTGCAGTTACTGTGCTCCCTTGGACCAGCACCCAAAGCTCTCCCAGTACTGGCCCTTCTGGACAGCCTGGGGCTGGTTGTTGGACCCTGTCCTGATGAAAAACTTTCCGTTCTCCTTCCCTTCCCTATGGAAGGGCTCAGCAGGGTGGTCTGCCCCAAATCTGCCTGTGCTGGGCTCCCTTCTACCCTCTCCCTGTGCTCCAGGTGGAGGATGGCTGCAGTGCCACCTTGCCATGGCACAGCCAGGAGAACCAGGGCTGCTGGAGATGCCTCCACGTGTCTCTGTGTGGCTGCAGGGGCAGGGCTGGGGATGCAGGGTTGGGCACTGCCAGCATCACTGGGGACAAGGGTGGGGATGTTCAGGTACTCTTGTCACAGATGTCCTCCAGCTTGCCCCCATCACTGTGGTTCAAAGGGCTGCCATGTCATGTCCTACAGCCGAGGGTCTTGCCTGGTTCCCAGAGCCCAACTTGCTCTGCCCTCCTCACCTCACTTCCAGGAGACCAGCTCGGCAGAAATTCATTTTGCCTTGAGTCCAGCCGGGTCTTTTTTCTATTTCAGTCTTGTTCGAACTGCCCAAAAGCACCAGGCAGCTGGATTGCCAGGAACACCAAAGGAAGCACCTGGAGCACCATAGGAAAGCCCTCCTCTACCATCACCCCCTTCCTTCTGCTGACATCAGGACCTTGCCGTGAGCTACAAAGACCAGAGACCAAGCCAGTGTGTGGTTCCTATGGGACAGCAGTACCTAACCCTTGTTTTTTACACAGGGGAGAGCCCAGAAGTCCCTTGGGAAGGCCCCAGGGTCACCTGGCCCAGCCTCGCTGTCTGCCCCATCGGTTCAGCCAGGGACAGTCATGTCTTTGGGAAGGGGCTGTCACCCTTCAGAGCACACGGGCTGGCAGGGCTCTGCTGCATAGTGCTTTTCTCTTGGGGTCTGTAGCTGGTGAAGAGGGTTAAGGCATGAATTCTTCCTTGATCGTGAGTGGCGAGGAGGAGACGAGGTTGGGGGCATTGCTGCTGCAGAGGCCCCCGATGGGTCCCAGGGTGCTGACAGCTGGTGGGGTCGGCGTGGTGGTGCTGGTGGGCTGGCTCTGCTGCTGCAGCTTCTTCTTGTTCACCTTCCTCTCCTTTGCCCTCCGATTCTGAAACCAGATTTTCACCTGCAGGAAGGAAAAGGTGGCAATGAAGAGATGAGGATGGACACAGGCAAGGATGACAACCCCCAGTCCCCACGGGACAGGGAGGGCATCCCAAAGTTCAAAAAGGAGGGATGTCTGTGCAGCAAGGTGGGGCCTGCTCTAACTGCTTGGGCTAAAACCCTTGCCCTTCCCCATCCCCATCTCCACCCAGGACATGGTTTTCCAGGACACTGCAGCACTGACCTGCCGTTCAGTCAGCCCCAGGGCCACGGCCAGCTCGGCCTTGCGGCGGATGGTGATGTAGCGGCTGTAGTGAAACTCCTTCTCCAGCTCCAGGCGCTGGTGGTCCGTGTACACCACCCGGTACTTGTCTTTTGTCCTGGTCTTGCCTGGCAGAGAGGGAAGAGTGGGGGCTGAGTGGGGGAAGGAGGGGAGAGTGGAATGGAAGGAGCATTGCTCAAGGGCACAGAGGAGAGACACAACCACCTGTGCAGACCTCAGGAGAAACATGGCAATGCCCTGGGGAACAGTGGGAAAGACAGTCAGGAGGTTCCTACTGGCTTTAACATCCTTCTTGTTTCACACCAGAGTGTTTCTACTTGTTGGGAAGTACCTGGGCTTTGGTGGAATTGCTTGGTGGAAAGAGCAGGAGGAATTCAGAGGTGCCCCAGGAAGATGGACCATAAATCCCCTGTGTCATGACATATGGCCCCTGAGAGGGGCAGAGCTGCAGGTCCTGTGGTGGGCTGAGGGAGAGGCTGCCTGGCAGGGCTGAGGAAAGCTCAGCTGTTTTTCTAGGAAGCCTCAAACCAAGGTGCCATCACTTGAATGTGCATGGATCAGAACAGGGGAAGGACAGAAAACCCTGGAATGACCATAATTCTCTGCCACCCAGAGGGTTACTCTCCTTCTCCCTGTACTGAGCTAAGACAGAGGGCAGTGCTTTAGGTGCAATCTCTAAAGGTGCACTGGAGAAAGCCCACATGATGCCTAAGCATTCCTGGGGACTGGCTCCATAGGCCAGGGATGTTTGGCCAAAGCCAGCCTGAATCTCTACTTGGTCCCCCCAGACACGGACAGAGCTTGGGGCCATCAGGATCCACATGTCTGTGCACACAGATGCACATCTTATGGGTCTGCAAACAGCACCTGCTGCTTTCTAGCAGAAAAATACAAAGGTAGCCCAGCTGTCTCTTCCTAAATTCCTTTGTTACTCCACAGGCACACAGGGTGAGCTGTGGAACTCTGCCTGGGCTGTGAGGGGCAGGTGGCACTGAGGGAGGACACCCATGCCTGGCAGTTTGCTGACAAGTTCCTGGTGTTTTCCTCTGCACAAGAGCCCATAGGCAGGGAATAAACACAGCTGTGAATATTTGCTTCTCCACCCAAAATTACAAAATCCTGTTCTAGGGAACCAAGAGGGATGATGCCTGGCCATTTGTTTGCCTGACAGGCATGTCTGCCCATCTTCTCCTGAATTTCTGATGCTGAGAGCAGTGCTGGTGAGGGAAGGAGTGGGAGCAAGCTCAGAACAGCTCCATGGATTTCCCTGGGGCTGCCCTGGGTGTATCAGCATGGACAAGATACTGCACACCACTGCTGCAGATGTGCAGAAAGGGATTTCTGGTGACCCAGCAACCTATATAACCTTGCTTGCAGCCTGGTTCTGCCAGGAAAGGGGATTTTTGTGTGCTTGCCTTCCTGTTCATTTGTTTTCTCTAACAAGTCCTTTGCACATCCACCCATTTGGGCCAAATCAGTTGGACACTGGGCAGTCTCAGCAATACAATTAAATTCTGACACCATCTGAGTGGAAGCAGGAGTTTAGGTGGTGCAGAGGAAAACTGGGCTCTAGACACCCTAATAAGACATCAGAGAACATCCACAGAGCAAAACCCCAACCTCCAGGCTGCAAATCAGTTTTATTTTTGACAGTGTCTCTCTTCTGCTTTCCCATTGCAAGGAGATGGAGACATTCCTAAGCCACTTCTTATCCTAAAACTTAAATATAAAAGAGACCTGGGATGGGCATGGAAGCATCTTGTCCTGCTGGGACTTGATGCTGGCACTCCCAGGCACACAAGCAGCAGTCACTCAATTCAGGTTAGCATCCAGTTTCCACGACTATGCCACTGTCTGTGTCCTCCTGCCATTGCTGCTTGTGGTGCTGGCATGGGCTCAGCACAGTGTGAGCAGGGTGATGGCTGAGGGTCCCAGCACAGTCCCCAAGAAACACTAAAGCTCTCCAGTGATCCATGGAAAAGGAAAAGAGCCCAACAAGGCTGCAACATGACCAGGAATAGAACCAGAGTTCCAGCACCAGGGCAGGACTTCAGCCACTAACTCATATTTGAAGGATGTGATGAATTCGGTGAATGTTTCAGAGTGGGGAGCCCAGCTCATTCCAGGGCTGGTCAGAAGTAAACACCTAATCCCTCCTCACCACCATCAGGTCAAACCTGCACATATCCCACAGGGTGACTCCGTGGGTTAAAAAAGGGTAAAAAAGGTTAATTTGATTGAGCAAGGTGTTTGTGGAATGTCTGCAGAGACAGGGCTAAAACGGAGAGATTCCATGTGCAAGGGACCTATGGCAGCTTTGCCAGGCACTTGTCTCCCATCTGGCACACATCAACTGTGACAGCTCCAAACAAATCTGCCCATGGGAGACTCTGCCAGGCTGGGATGATACCAGGGGCACCCAGCCCCAGGGGCACCCAGCCCACACAGGACCTGCACCTGCCCTCGCCCTCCCACAGGGCCCCTGTCCATCCCGGGGGTCACTGCTGCCTCTCACCACCCTCCAGGGGAAGGGTTCACCGACATCAAAAGAACATCTGCACCCCAGCCCAGGAGGGACCTGTGCTGAATCTGCAAATGCAGCAATTCCCAAGAAGTTACAGAATAAATCAGATGCTCTTGTGGAGATTTATGTGAGGTTTAGCAGCTCCGTGAGAAACTGGGCTCCCTCTGGCTGCTCCAGGCTCAGGGGCTCCTGAAAAATTTTTATTTCTCATAGATTTATCTCTGTCTTTTTTCATTTGAAAGCAAAAGCCTCTCTAAAGAGATAATAACTTTAAAACGGTCTTACTTGCAATGTTTTTATTTGAATACCACTGTTTGGAAAAAAGGAACACCTGGAAAGTGAAGGAGTTGACAGATAGAGTAAAAAAAATAAACTGAAGACTAAAGAATAAGGCAGTTTGTGAATATCACATATGCCATGAATTTCAGTAGAAATTATTATTTCCTGCTGCAGCTGTAAATAGATCCATCACAGCCTATTCTTTGTTATTCCTTCTTCATCCTCCATCCTGGATGGAGGCTGGGCTTTGCCTCTGGGCTGGCAGAGCCATCATGGGGTGAGCTGGGCACCAGGCTCAATATCAGTATCAATATCATCACTTGCTGCTCAATATCAGGTAGAAAAGACTCAAAACAGAGGGCTGACAACCAAGCCAGAGATGGAAAGTTATTCACCTCCACTAATTGCTGGTTTCGGATGTTTGCTGAATTCGGGGATGTACTGTGGGTGATTCACAAGGAAAAGAAAAGGATTTGCAAGAAATACTATTGACAATGAATAATTCAACTACCTTGAATATGAATGCTGGGTTACACTTAACTCTCTCCTGGAGACTTTTTATGGCTCTGTGAAAAGAAAGAGGAAATTCGGGACAAGCCAATCCGGTTCCTTGTGGGGAGCCCTCATGCCTACGGCCAAACAGAGGGAAACTGCTCCTGCATTTCCAGCCAAGCCTGGCAAAGCTGAAACAGGCTGTCCCATGGCTTGGATAACTTGGAGCTGGGGCTGCTGCCCCAGGAGGGAGTGTGATGGGGTGCAGAGGGGGTGCCAGTGATGTCTTTTAGCACATTTGTTAGCCCTTTCCAACCCTGCTATGCATTTACAGCCCCTCCCACTTGTCCCCAAAAGACCAGGCAAAGGAACTGCTTGGGCAGGCAAATGGAGCCATCCGTGGGGCCAGTGGGAATGGTTTCGGCTTTGGGATCAAGGCAGGGCCAATGACAGCGTAGGGAGAGGGTATCGTTACCCCTGTTAATGTATAACCCTAATAGCACTCACCTGAACCATGATTAGATAAGGGAATAGCTTTAATGTGCTGTGCAAACCCCAAGGGACGCGCTCCTGAGCGTGCACGCACACACACGGGGGGATGGAGTCCTGACCCCAGCCTGGATTCACTCCCCACAGCAACCCTGCCCCAAGACAGGGATCCCAGAGCTCCTGCCCTGGGCTGGATCAGCAGCCTGGCAGGGTAAGGGCAAATCAAAGTGGATCCTGTGCCCACCATCCCAAGCTCTCTCCCCTCACAGCCACAGTGGAAGCTGCCAGGAAGGGGATATTTCACCACCCCCAGTCCTGGCCTGCCCAAAGGATGGCTTGAAGTAAAAAACTGTGCCCCAAAAACCCTAAGAGACTGAGAATATGGACATTGTGAGACTGGTGCTGAGCAGCTCAAAGAACAGCTGGGAAGGTTCAAACCAGGGAGGAAAGAGACTGTGGGGTGGCAGTGACACCCTGGATAGAGGTGGAGCAAAATTCGGCACGTTATGAGGGAATCAGCCCAGCTCCAAATGGAGGATCCCCATCTGTGGGACACATTTCTCTCAGCCACAGCACAAGCAGCACAGCTGCCAGCAGGCAGGAGCATAAACTGCAACACTTTTAGAAAAGTCTCCATTTCACAGGTCAAAGCAGCTCAAAATTACCACAACCAAACTCTGGCTCTGTGTGAAGCTGCTGTGCAGCCATCAGGGCTCTGGTCAGGGAAGCTGGGGTATGGCAGCCCCAACCCGCTGGCTGGAGCCACTGAGATGAGAGCCCAGGGTAGTGACAGCTGTTGCAGAGGTCCCCAAGGCCTGGGGACACACTGGATGTTGCTGTATAGAGGAGAGTGCTGGCAGAGGGGATGGAGGCATTGCTGCCAGGCTGCCTCAGCAGCTCTCATGCCTTGCTCTGTGCTGGCTCCTTGTGCTCCCAGAGCCATGCTGCCTGATCCCATCTTCCTGGCTGTGCTCTTGCTCCACACTGGCTCCATCTGTACAGCCTTGTCTGCCCATCTGTCTGTACTGAGGGCCTGGTTCCACACTATCTGATGGCATTGCAATATTATAATGCTGAAAAACATCAGGTGTAAAAGTCCTGTCACCACACAGCACCTGGGAAAGAATTGGTCCATACTGGAGATAAAGTGCAGCAAGAAAGGACACAAGGCTGTCCCCTCCATGTGGGTGCTTCCTCTCCATGATAAAGCTGCTCCATTCTGAATGAGTAGCATCCACTTACAAAGAGGATAAAATCCTCCCATTCCAGAACCAGTGCTCCATCAGGACCTGGCATTTCTCCCCAGGGAAAGCATCAAGGAGAACTTCCCTCACCCCTGACAGAGCTTAGGCAATGCAACAGCTGGAGAAACTGAGGCACACAGTCCCAGGGTCAGAGCCATGAGATTCCCTGGACAGCTTAATCCCCAGTCCTTCTGCAGCTCCATGGGGGGAAATCCCCCTCACAACCCCACAAAACTGAGGACAGCCAGCAGAGATATGCCCCATGACAGAGACCCCAGGCCCAGGAAAGGGTTGAGGTCGGCTCCTAAAGCTCAGGAGCCTCCAGGCTGGCTGGAGCCACCCTCATCTGGCAGCCAGATGTGCTCCAGCTGCCTTTGTGCAGAGGGGTCGATGCTCCCTCTGCCGAGCAGTGTTGATGGGAGCCGCCCTGCACAGAGCTGATGCTGAGGCTCAGGACAGACAGCGCAGCTCATTTCACCATCCCTAAACCCACTGGAAACAGGAGGCCCAAAGTCTGCACTGGTGGTGGAAAGGGCTGAGCCTCTGATGCTCTCCCTGTTCACCCCCTCCCCACACTCATTTTTTCCCCTCCTTTCCCCTCCAGCTCCCCCCTCCACTCCAAAACACCCACGCTCCTCTGTGGCCGGGGAGGGGGGGATAAACCCGAGCCCCTCACACTCCCTGAGCGCTGGGAACCAGCAGCTCGCGGTTTTCACAAGCCTTCCCCTTCCCTTGCATACTTCAACATCCTCAGCTATTTTTCCTCTGCCGCAGGAAGCAGAAGAGTGATGGATGGGACGGCCGACACGGGGCGAAGCACCGGAGCCATGTGGCTTGTTTCATCAGAGCCAGCGAGAAATGACCCCCTCTGTAGGGCAATCCTTCCCGAGATCCCTGCCTGACATCATTCCTCTGCCAGAATGCATTGCATTTAGACAAAGCTGGGTGTCAAAAACTGAGTGAGAGGAACCACACATCCTCTCTGCACATATTTAATGTCTCAGTGCTGTGGAGGAAAGGAATGCTGGATGAATCCTCACTGAATGGACTCTGCCAAAGCTCCCCCATCTCTACTCTGGGATGGAAAAATGGGCACTTGAGACATCAGGGTTGAGGCATCTTGGAGTCTGAGGGCCCCTTCAAGGAGCCCAGCAATGCTCCTACACCGAGGGTTGCTCTCTCCATGGTGATTCACCTCACACAACCTGAATATTTCTTCCTGGTGCCAAAGGCTTCAGAGCAAACTGCAATTCTCCCATGTGCACCAGGTAGCAATAAAACCTGGTTCAGCTTGATATGGTGAGCACTGGAAATATTTCACCTGCCAAACTGCACCACTTGACCCAATGGCTTCTGGTCTCCTGCTCACTGAGGATCAATCTGTGTTTCCCAAAAAGTTGTGTGAGTGTGTGGCTGGGGAATGGATGCTCGGGGACTGTGGCCCTGGCAGAGCTCGAGGCAGAGCCCAGGCTTGGTGCACAGCACAGTTGGGCAGGACAGCCCTGCTGCCAGGAAAGGGCAGAAACACCTGGCCAAAGAGCTAGATTTGGAGAGTGCAGACCAGTGCACAGGAGCACAGGCTGGGCCTGGCTGGGTTTTGCACAGCCAGCACAGTGGGACAGGGAGAGAGCTGCACCCACATCCACACCCATTGGTGAGCACACCCCTCCCGCAAGCCTCATCCTCCTCCCAGGAGATGTAAACGCCAAGGAGATGAAGAGCAGATGCCTGGTGCTTGCAGTGAGCTGGCAATTCCCCATGACAACCCCATGAGGGTTCTTGGACATGGACAACACAACCAGAGGCCCTTCATCCCCAGGAGCACCAGCACAAAGCTGGGTGCTGGGGCAAGTCTTTCCCAGCCCTGCAGTGATTCAATCCTTTATTTTGGCAACTGGCAAATTCCTTCAGTTGTTCCCATGTTTTATGAGCTCTGGGCTGAGTGCTGCCAGCCTGGCTCCGGTGCTGGGTCAAAGACCACAGCAGCGCGGGAGGACAGGGAGCGCCGGGTGACACATGGGCTGCTGGCACATGTGGGGTGAACACAGCCCCATCCACAACGTCACCTCACTCCAGCCCTGACCCAGCTCATCCCACCCTGCCACCTGGCTGGATGTGGCTCATCTGCAGTAGGAGGAGGAGGACAGCAAGGCAGTGGGAGTCCCACATGGACACCAAGGTTCTTCTGCGCCTTTGCAGCCCCACAGGATTTGGCCCATCCTTGCCGTGGGGCAGTGTGGGGGAAGGATCCAGCCCCTTATCCAAACAATCACAAAGCTAACAGGACTGGAGTGGGTGTCCTTGAAAGGTCCCCTATAGGAAACATCTGTCATTGGCCAGGGGTTTAAAGTGTCCCTCTGCTAATCCCGGGGTATTAGCCAGCCAAGCCCATCACGTAGGTACTGCCAGTGCTCCAGGGAAGCCCTTTTTGTTCAAGGAAAGTCAATTCTAGGAAAGTTTGAGAGGCCTGTACCTTGGCCAGCAGGCTAAGCAGTCAACAAACCCCAGCTGGGGCCAGGAGCAGGTTGTGGGTTAATAATTCAAGGGGAGAAGACTGATGGGGCCCAACACACCCCCTTGAGTGTCCCAGTGAAGGAAAGGGTCTCACAGGGATTGAGCATGTCCTAAAGAAAGGCTCCCCATGCAGGGACTGACCAGGGAAATGCACTGTCCTCCAGCCAGCACTATCATCCCAAAACATACCAAGCACAGCAGTCCAGGGGAAATGTTTCTGCCTCATTATTGGGATTTTTACTCTTTCCCCCAGTGTTCATGGGCCCCACTAGGAAAATAAACAGAGCTGGAAAACTGACCTAGAAATAATAAAACTGAGACGGAAAACTGCACACCCAGCAAATCAGCACATGCTCAGAGCATCACTGCTTGCTCTCTCTCCATCACCCCAAAACCTGTGTGGGCACCACGGGCATTGGTACCACACGAAGCCCTGAGCACATTTTCCCCTGCAAGCAATGCTCCAATTGCACTTTCACTTGCAATATTTAGCACTGCCGCCCCTGCTCAATTAGTGACCTAAAAGCCAGACCCGAGGCAGTATCTGAGGATTTGCATGACTAACAAGCAGAGGGTGAATTTCAAAGTTCAGCCAGCCCCGCTTCCAGCCACCTTCCTGAGCTTTTTATAAACCCTGGGTGCAATTCACAGGGAAGTTTGCAAATAATTGTGAATAAGGAGGAAGCATGAGGCTCTGACATGCTGCTAGTGAAGATTTTATGAGCAGAAAAGGAGGTGACATTGGAGAGAGAAATGAGGCCTGGGGACATCTTCCAGCTCAGTTCCCTGTAACTCCCAATTCCTGGCATTGCAATCCCTGCTGCTGCTGGGTTATCTCAGCTCAGCCAGGTGAAGCATGCATGAATGTAGCAACGGGTACAGAAAACCATCCCCCTGTAAAGCCTGACTCTGCATGAGTCATTAAGGAGATTTCTCATTGATTTTTCTCAAGCTCTGGATCACATTTGCAGAAGTGCCCAACACACTCATACTCCCTGCACAACATTTTATTTTACTACCACGCAGCTCTTCCCCAAAAGCTTTCAAACTATGGCCAGGAGCTGTTTATATGAGCCAAGACAGAAAGGGAACATTAATTTGCAACCCTCTGAAGTATTACGATTTACAGCATTCACAATGAAATGTTGATATTTATAGCAAAAAACCCCATGTATTCATTTCCTATTCCCACTGTGGTGAGATGAGGAGTTTATCAATCCAGACTGATTAAAGTCCAGTTTATTGATTTCAATAAAATGATTCATCTAAGAATTTCACCCTTATCTATGTCAAACCTATCTCTGCCCTACTCTCTTTCAAGCTTAATGAAGACTTTTATTTAAAGGGCAGCACTGGAAAACACCAGCTGCATCCTACCATCTCCCAGCTCATGGTCCCACTATGGCCAAATCCTGCAGTTGCTTGGCAGCAGCAGCATTGGGCTTGGACCCAGCAGAGATGCAGGGACAGGTCCTTAATCTGGGGGTGATTTAGAAAAGGAGCTTACTTGTCATCCATCCTAAGGAAACCACCCCAAGAAAGGGCCTTTCATCCCTGCATCCCTGTGGTGGGGCTGGGGCAGCTCCTCTGTGTGTGAGAGGAACAAGGCTGGTTTATTTGTTCCTTTGTATGTATTTGATCTAAGAGATACAAACTAAGCAACTAATGATATTTTTCCAGAATTCAATCAACTCAATTGTTGTCTAACTCAATCAGAGGCACTTTCAAGCTCCTGTTTCATCTTGGCCCTACTGCTGGGTGTAAACCCATGGCCTTGATCCAGGGGAGAGGTGTGCTGATGGCTTTCCTTCCCCATTCATTTTCCCTCCCACCTCTCTTCTCAGAGGAAACCAAGATGTTCAGACCTACAAAACCTGCAGAAGTGGCAGGGTGCCTGCTTTAGGGGAGGGCTGCACATCACATTTCCCTTTCCACCCTGGGCAGAGGGAAGCCCTCAGCCCTGGCATGCCTGTGGGTCTCCATCACTGCATCTGGGGAAAAGCATTTTTCCTAAATAGTTACATTCAGTGCTTAAAATGGGTCAGGAAATACCAGCCTGCCTCTCCCTCCTCTTTCCAGACTGAGGCTGGGTTTTTTTCCATATATTGGGATGTTCTGCCTGCTCCACTGCAGACACTGGTCCCCATCTCTGCCACACAGTTTCTGGGAACACTAGAAGGTATTTTTCATGCTGGAAGACCCCAGACACCTCTGCAGAAGACCCTTACATGGCCCTTGGCTACTGGGAATAGTGCAGAGCTAAAAACAAGCTACAAACTGGAGGCACTTTGCAAACAGGGAGCCCAAGCCCTGGTTCCAGGGATATGGGGCAGCAGTAACTCAAAGTAAACTCGCCCCTGAGAGATGCCCACAGCCACTCCTGTAGTGAGTTTGGCCCCAGCAGTGCTCTGAGGAGCTCATGGCCAGCACAGGAGAGGGAGAGGAGTGGCAGGTTCAGGCAAGCCCCATGGGTCCCGCTGGGAAGGGTCCAGGCTGGGAAGATGAAAGGCTGAGGGTAGGTCAGGACAAAGGGCCCGCACCTCACCTCACTGCCAAAGGAGCCGGCCACCATCTCCATGACAAAGAGAAGTCCTTGTCAATTTGGGCTGGCCCCAAGGGGGATCTGCCCACTGCCTTTGAAGTGGGCAGCAGGGCGGGTAGGGGGCTGGGGTCACCCAGACGCTTCCCCCAGGTCAGGAGTTCAGCGGGGACAGGACCCTGGGGACAGCATGACCACTCGGTGCCCAGGCCAGAGGTAATCACAGGAACCAGGGCACCCTTTCCTGCAGAGCCCAGCACCCACTGGCCGTGCACCTGCAGCACCCACAGCCACCCTCCACGTGGCACTGTCCCCCCCACACACAGTGCCCCTCACACACACACACACACACACACCATGCACGACACCATCCTCCTCACAGCACCCTGCACATACAGACTGAGCACGTCACCTCCCCCAGACACACCTGGTGGCACTGCCTGTACACACACACTCCTCATGGTGCCCTGCACACTCACACAGAGCCTGCAGCACCTCACTGATTGCACCTTATGCACATGCACACACACACAGCATGGATATACACACAGCCCCTTCCCTGCACACAGCTTTGGGCACCTTGCACACACACATGTGCACACTCACCATACACAGGCTCTCACACAACCAGCTCACACTCTCATATACAGCCACAGCCCCACACTCTCACCCTTGCACTTTTGAGACCCCTCATCCAACACCCTCCCAGGGTCCTGGGGGTCTCTGGCTCTTCCCATGTTACCCGGTGGCTGCAGGCAACAGCACTGGTTGGAGAAAAGGACTTTCCAGCCATATAAACCCAGCTGCCAATGTGGAAGGACGGCACCCTCCCTGCCCATCCTCAGCCCCTGCCACCTCAGAGCTCCCCTGCTCTTTGAGGACTAGGTGTCACGCCAAGGGCAGGCCAAGCTTGCTGTCCCTCTGGCTGTCCCCATGCAGGGAGAGCCACTGAGCAGGATCCACCCTGCAGAACTCCAGGCCCAGGGATCCTCTGCTTTGGGGACGGTGCAGGGGTGCAGGGCTGGGAGTCTCCTTACCGTTGTTGCTGGTGCTGGGAATGCTGCGCCTCATCCACTCATACGGGGTGCGTCTCTGAGCGTTAGGGGAGAGCTGGGGGACCGAGCTGCTGATGGGTGGGGGAAGGAGTCCAGAGCCCGGAGGCTGAATGGGGTTAAAATCTGGGGGGCTGAATCCGAACTGCCCCGGGCTGGCGGTGGAAGGCGTCGCAGCGGTCCCATAGGAATGCCAGTCCTCCTTGGCAGGGGTGTAGGGAGAGCCCCAGGCGGCCGCCGGCTGCCCGTGGTGCAGGTCGTTGTTAATCCCCGGCACATGGTGGTAGCTGGCGAAGTCCGAGTACTGCGGTGGCCCCGGCACGTAGTTCTGGGGGTTGAGGTTGAGGCTGGGGTGCCGGACCGGGCTGGGATACATGTTGGTGTCCTTATCCACAAGATATCCCACATACATCTTCCCGGGCCGTCCCCGCGCTCATGCTGCGCTGCCGAGCCGCGACTGCGGCCGGGTTGGGTTTGGCGGGGAGGCGGCCGCCCCTCCTTCGCCACCACTCACCTGGGCGCCTTGGGGAGCCTGTCCTGGGGCCAGGCACCTCCCTGCCCACAGGCTTTTATTGGGCCCAACCTCTCGCAGCATTTGCATTGAAAGGCAGGTTTGCATTTCAAAGTGCAGAAACCCCAGCGGGTGAAGGGGACGAGTTCGGACTTCCCACTCCGACTGCAAGGAGGATGAGGTAGGGGGTGACCCCAGGGAGCACCAAGGCCCCCCCAGCCTCTCTGTCACTACCCCACAACTGTGCCCATGCCACCGGACGTGGTCCCTCTATAGCAGCTGGCTTTGGGGATATTAGGGTGCCACAGGGGTCCCATGAGGACGCCCCAAGGGACCCCACCACCATCCACACCCCAGGAACAGGGTGCCTTGGCATGAACCTCTGTATTAAAAGCCAGTTGCATGCAGGGCACAAGCTGGCCTGTGTGTGTCTGTCACCTGCCCTGTCCCCACGTTGGGGACTCTTGTTCTGAATGGCATTTTCCTGTGCCCAGCAGCAGCGTCTGCCTCTTTGGAAAAGAGAGGCTGGTGGAGGCTCTGGGTCTGCATTTCCTTCATCCCAGGGCAAACCCACCCCTCCAATCCTGACAGCAAAGCTCAGCCCAGCCTCAGAGAGCAGGACAGATGGGCAGACTCTGTGCAGGGAGAATGCCCCCAGCATGGACACTACTGGCGGTAGCTGGGCTTACACATCTCCAAGGGGCTCACAGCCCTGCAGCAAGAGGAGTTTCTCACCTGTTTTCTCTCTTAAGAAAGTAAAGCCATCCCCACATGGTGATGGGAAAAATCAAGCAGAAAGGGGGTACTTGTGAAGCCCTGTCTGCCTGCAAGGTGGGGGGTGCCAGCCACAAACACCCCAGCAGAGATCACTGTCAGGTCAGACACACCTGCACTCCAGAGGGGACACGGGACTGAGTGACACACTGCCCAGACATCCCCACCACTGGCAGCCAGGAACCTCAGCTGATGTCCCCCTCCCTGCCAGTGTCACACTCCTGCTGCACTGGCCACCACCACAGCCACGGTTGTCATTTGCAGGCTGGCTTTTTCTCCTCAATCAGAAGCAGAGTCCACAGAGGCTCCAGGAGGGTGTTTTTCCCCTTCTTTAAGGCTGCCTCTGTCCTTTTCTCTGCACCAGCTCCTTCCCCTGCTAGAAATGTGACCAGGACAAAGATAATACTCATCCTCTTGGGACCAAAACTGCCTAGACTTTGACAATAGAAGACAGGGGGAAAAAAAAAAAGAAAAAAAAAGAAAAAGCG